>JAKSZU010000003.1:149382977-149490220 GCA_026018925.1 Tupaia tana
GAATAAAGTTTCCACTGACAGTCTGTAACAAGAAACCTTACTTCAAAAGATGGTAGGAGAGGGGACAAGATTTCACAATGAATATGTTCTCAATGAGTGGGAGCCATGTAAGTTTATGGTTTGTGAGTTCGCAGGAAGAAAACACAGGAGACAGATACGTCCAGCAGGGCAGGACACAGAGAGTTCTTCAGTCAAGTACACACCTGAAATGTGCAATGAAACTTACAGTATGATTTCTTTTTTTTTTAGTTTATTTTATTAACATAAAATGAGTGTACCCATTTGTGACCGGTACAGTGTGATTTTTACACTACCACAATACAGTGGGTAGTTACCGTACACATTAGCTCAATTATTTATCATCACTTATGTTGGAAATATTCAAAACTCTACCTTTCTGTTACTTTGATGTACCCAGCAAATAGTTGTCACATATATTTTCTTCACTGTATTTTATAAAATATTCTTCCCCCAATCTATCAGCAATTTTATTTCTGTTAATCAACATTCCTCTATTCCCCCTCATCCTTCCCAGCCCATACAGGATGATTCCAATGAATGAAGTCCTGCTTGTCCCATCCCAGTAGTGAGGCTTGGGGGAACCCAGGTTTAGGAACATATTACCCATCCCAATAATCCTACTGCTACATTTTAGAAATGAGAGACCTAATGTCAGCCTACTTTGCAAACTATGAAAGTCCCTATAAATACAAGGAAACAATATTATGATCAGGATATTCCATTAAAGTAATTCCATTTATAGCGGAACAACTAAGATGACAACATTGTTAATGCACAAATTTAACTCCTCATAGGATTCGGTGGTATGCTTTAGGTAAAGTCATCATAGACAACAGCAACTCTTTACCAAATTAGCACCAGAATACGTAACTTTACGGAAGCATCAACCAAGCCTGGTGGAGGTTGGTGGTGGTGTTAGGGTGTGGGGGGTGGTTCAGCTTGCTTTCACTCTTGTGGCTGGAACTTCTTTATCTGCTTCTTCTTGTCAGGATCCAAAACCCACAATACCACAGGGCAACACATACAAAAACCCAGAGACCTGGATTTAAAATTAAAAAGACATCATCCTCGTTTCTTATGCGGAGTGTTATTAGCAAATGTGCCAAGCAGAACCTTCTGTATTACTTTTGCAGTGGTGCCACATCTTCGCACATGGCTGTGGGAAAGGTCATATGTCTCCAGGACACTATCCACAAAGCCTGGTCCAGCACTTGGATTCCTACACCGATGTATTGACAGGCAGAAAGATACCCTTAGGTGAGAAGCCCCAGCAACAGATTCTCCTTAGGTTAAGATTTATGTTTCCTCTCCATTTAACCTGGTTTCTGAAAATCGCACATGGCTGTGTACACTCTGCCCATTCTCCTTGTGGAAAAAGTCTGTATGGCAAAGTTCATCTCAGAAGCACTTCGAGGACTAGAAATGGAGGAAACAAGAGCAAGATTCTCTCACTTGGGAGCAGCCTCCAGTTCCAAACTGACATTAGTTCAGTATAGTTAACTGAAATTCAGTGGTGTTGATCGTCCCCAGTTCTTGGGTAAGGATGAGAGGACATTCTCCTTTGGAGCCGGCAGAAAGGAACCATCGAGGGAAGGCCACAGACTCAAAGGTGGAGATACTGCCACTCTGATTGTGGTAGAAGAGAAAGGGCATCACAGGGTTGGGCTGGTTATGCAAGTCCATTATGTTCTGTTCCTGAAGGAGAAGGACCCCAGAGATAAACATAATTGATTGGATTACTGATCTTTACACACTATTTTTTTTTTTTTGTATTCATGATACCATTCCCATTATAAGTATGCCTGGAGACCTCTGTTTCATAATATGGAATTAAAAACCACACACTAGACACTAGTCCTGCCCCAGTGGCACAAGCAGTAGAGCATTGTTGCACAAGGCTGGAGCCATGTGGGAGGCCCAGGTTCAGATCCTGGAACAATCTGAAACAAGCTGGCTGCAGTGGTGTGCACCTGTAATCCTAGCTACTTGGGAGGGTGGGACAGAGGATGACAACACTGACACCTTGTCAAAATTCTCTCTCTCTTTCTCCATTCTCTCTGTTACAAAAAAATACCCCAAATACTTTTATACATGTTAAGATTATGGTTGAAACAGGGCACACATTTCAATGTTTCTTAACATGAGGCTCTGAAAGTAGATGTTGACATGAAAGGTTTGAGGAAGACAAAGCACTGCTTTAACCATTACCAGCTGCTCCCCCAGCCCGTCACTGCATGGCCCTGTTTTCTGAACTCACCATGAGCTGCAGCGTGGGCTGCTCCCCGACCTTCCTACAAGATAGGCAGAGCTCTGGTTCCTTCAGTCCCAGGTAGATGGGATTCCCTCTGTCTTTCTCAAGAGTCTCCAGGTTCTTGCATGGGATTAAGGTAATAGTGACTGGCAACAGGAAACAGAAAATGGCCTTCAGTTGCCATTTCACACGCAGCATGTCTGAGCCAGTGTTTTAAAGGCTGTAATCTGCTGACATACAGTGGTCACCCTGCCACCTGTCATCTCACCAGACACCCATCCTATCATTAGATAAGTCTTCCATTAGAAAAGTCAGCCTTCATGTATTAAAAACTGGTCTTCCCATAGAGGCCATTCTTTCATCTTAGTCTTACTCCTAAAAATTGCACAGAAAAGTCTTCTACCATTTTCCACAGACCTCCTCTTCAGCCTCCCCTGAGCCTTCTCTCTCTGACTTCATGATCCTGTCACAGAACAGGCCTAAAATCACCCTCTATTCACTACCGCCCTGAGATGTTCTTCTCTGCAGATATACCAGTCAACAAGCCTCCATGAGATGTAAGGCTGACCACAGACACACAAAAGGACTGGACAAAGGGGACTCCACAGACCTGACCACTCACCTGGAACCGTGTGCTGCTTCCTTGGGACTGCTGTGAGGGTCTTTCCCTGAAGGACCCATACCCGATGACTGCTATCCTGAATATCCCCCATAAGAGGTTGAATCCGGGCTAATTCTATAGAGAAAGTAAAAATACAAATAGATAAGAATGAGGGCACAGAACATCCCCTCCTCCAATTCTTTGTGCTTTCTTGGGCATCTTTACCATTTCCTGACATGATGGTGGTATTTCAACACCGCCAAGGTATGAGGTCACCTATGTGAAGACTGACCCCAAGAGAGGACCTGTATCAATAAAAAGTCACAGTTGAACCTGGGTCTGAAGAAGGGCTGGTGACCAGCCTAACAGTGACCCTGTCAGAAATCTATACTCCCAAAACTCACCTGCCTGCTTATCTTCTTGTACACAGCCTACCTCTTGGTAGAATCAACCTTACATAAGAATCCTGCTCAGGATTAGACACAAAGCCCTAAGATGACAGAGAGTGCCAAAGCTAGAGATCCAGAAGGGATCTCACCAGACTTCCCAGCTAAGGGCCTCATCCATAAGCTACTCGAAGAGAACTTAGCTTCTGTTTCCCTGCCTCTACCACTCATAGGTGTTTGGATAAGCTCTACCAGGACCTTGGCCTTTTATCCTCATGAGAAAGGAAGGCGTTCTCACTGGGGCTGGGATTTCCTGGCACTCTGGGTATTGGCTGGTTTCTGGTGCCAGAAGATTAGATGAATCATATACAAATATATGTCAACCATAGAATAGCTATGATTTATCCAAACAGCCTGAAAAGGAAGTCATACTAAGCTTTTAAGAGCAACAACCAGGAAATATATTCACAGAAACTGAGTTTAAGGGAAAAAACATGTGTGTGTGTGTGTGTGTGTGTGTGTGTGTGTGTACACACACACATATATATATATATGATTGCTCTTCATAATTGGGAGATACCCTAGTAGGTGCAAGGTAGACTGAGGAGAAGGGTATCCTAAGCCCTGTGCGGCTTGGGCTTCTAACCACTCCTGGTCTTCAGTCACCGTATTCTCTGTGAGTTTCAGGAAAAGACTGACCTCAGTCAATCTTCCTCCAGCTTCTCAGAGCCTTTGTGCTGGCAGTCCTGCACCAATGTGTCTCTTCTGAAGTGAGGCCAGTTCCTGAGCACCCTATCTTGTCAGTGTATTCTAGATCACCTCATGTTCTCTCCCAACTCATCTTTCCTTCCTTACGGCCTTTACTAGTCCATGGTCACTCTGGAGGAGGAGCTCTTCTGCTTAGGAAATGTTCATTGTAAAAAAAAAAAAAAAAAAAAAAAAAAAAAAAAAAAAAAACCTGAAACCAGATTAGCAAAACTGAGAAATGTGCATGCTTGTCTTCTGTGACAATACCATCAGAAAACCAATGAAAATACACATATATATAAATATGTAAATATAAACACTGTTTTAGTCCATTTAGTGTTGTTATAACAGCATTCCTGAGCCAGGACAAATTATGAAGCAAAGTGATTTACTTGGCTTGGTACCAGCAGTTGGCATAATGGCTTTGTCGCTGGACTCCCACGTAGTTGACCGTGGTTCAAGTCCCAGATCCAGTGGCTTAAACTCACACCAGGCGCATGTGCGTGTGTGCCCAATATCCTGAGAGGAGAATGGAGGAGAAGGGATTGCAGCCTGGCCATTCCCCCTGGGGGGTGATTTCTCGTTTTCTATCTCTCTGTCTCTCTCTGTCTTTCTGGCAAGCGCACGCACCCTTATAGCAAAAACCTCTCAAAAAAAAAAAAAGAGAGAGAGAGAGAGAGAGAGAGAGAGAGGGAGGTTTACTTGGCTCATAATTCTGTGGGCTAAAAATCAAGATTCTCCAGCCATATTTGGTGCCTTCTGGTAAAGCCTCATGATTCATCACAGCATGACAGAGAAGCAGAAATTCAAGAGTTCTTGTGCAAATTGACACAAATATCTGGGCTCATGTTATAACAACCCACTCACATCCATAGAACCTAAATCACTCCCATGAGGAAGAAATTAATTCACTCACGTGGATTCTCTCCCTTTGTTCAAACAAAGCCCAATATGACTTCCCAGCTAAGGGCCTCCACCAGGAGTGGTTAGAAGCTGCACAGGGCTTAGGATACCCTTCTCCTCCGCAGGTATTGTCACAGAAGACAAATCCTCTCTTCTAACTCTTTTGAAATATACATTAAATTATTATTAATTATACTTACTCTATTATGCTATAGTCCTCTAGAATGATTACACTTATCTTCTTAAACTCTTGTATCTCTTAACCAGTTCTCCCATCTCCTTCCCAACTTCTTGTGTCCACCATTTTATGTTCCACTTCTGAGGGATTATATCTGTTAGCTTGTACTAATGAATGGGAACATGCAGTATCTGTCTTTCAGCATCTGGCTTATTCCAGTAGGACTCACCTTTTAAAGGTTCCATCAAATATGAATAATGACATCACAACTTTGAATAGCAATATAGTAGTTCACTATATAGATGCAATACCCTTTATTTATCCAGATTCATCATTACTGGTTCTTTATGTTGCTTTGCTTCATTTTGTGTCTGTTGAAATTCACGTCGTAATAAACTTCTTTGTATTGATATCTTTGCTCATGTGTCTGATAATTCCTTTAGAAAATTAAGTCTACCTTTTTCGCTATCTGCAATTTTATAATTAATCCTTCTTAAACACCTAGTCAATAAAATAATATGTTATAAAATAAGTAATGCAATTTTTTAAAAATTATTATACTTTCTAATTGACATGTGGTAGTTGTACATACTCATGAAAACAGTGTGGTTTTTCAGTACATGAATACAATGTGCCATGATCAAATAAAGGCTATAAAAGGTCAACTCAAATATTTATCACCACATGTTGTGAAAATTCAAAATCTTCTCTTCTAACTCTTTTGAAATATACATTAAATTATTATTAATTATACTTACTCTACTATGCTAGAGTCTTCTAGAACTGATTGCACTTATCTTCTTAAACTCTTGTATCTATTAACCAAGTTCTCCCATCTCCTTCCCCATTTCTTGTGTCCACCATTTTATGTTCCACTTCTGAGGGATTGTATCTGTACTAATGTGGAGGAGTCCGACCCAGCAAGGCCCCAGGATCTGTCTGAGCCCCCCGACCTTTGAGCTCCACTTCCAGTTGGATCAACACGTTGGCAAGGCCACTATTGTATGCCCCCCACCCCCTGGTCGGATCAACACGTTGGCAAGGCCACTGTTGTATGCCCCCCACCCACCCCCGACCTAGGAACAAAGCTTGGGTCCACTCAACATGTTCGGCAAGGCCGCTTGTTGTACACTCCAGAGACTGGTAGCCTTGCTGGGAAGCGACCCCCCTCTGACTCCCCAATATACTACTATAAAAGAATTACATAGCTCTCTTATACATCCTGAGTATACGATAAAATCTTCCAGGAAGTCCCCCCCCACCGCTCCCCTTTGCTCTGACCACCTACTGTCAATTACAATGCTTCATCCAGCGGTCACAATGGAGGATGTGATAAAGTCACATCTAGGCAGCAATCTTCCTGACCTTTGGAAGGCCCAGGGCACTCCCGCCCCACTATGGCTAATGTTCCAACAAGATACATAACAGTGGAGCCACAGGCACAATAGAATGCCACATACTCATCTTAAAAGTTCCTCATTAACTCCTTAGTCACTTTACCGCCAATTGAAAAGGCTGTCCCCGCCCTTACCTAGCAAACAGTAAGTTTTATCCCTTTAAGATATATTAGAGTTCCTTGAATTAAGTTTTAGATCCCTATACAATTATATAAGTTCCATTCTTTATTAAGATCCATAAAAACCATTCCTGGTAATCACAAGATGGCTGCTGTGCTGCATCAGCTGATAATCATCTCTGCTTGATGAAGCCACTTTCCAGAAACTGTATTCCATGGAGACCCACCTACATCAAAGGAACAATTGCAGAACTACACTAGACCCACCTTTAATCCAATCCTGAATGGAACTTTTGTACCTTATTGTTAAAAACTTTATGGGCTGATAATTGAAACACGTAGCCCCTCTCCCATTTACTTCCATGTATCACATTTTCAATAAAAACACACGATGATTCCTAGCAGTGGTCACTCCTCAGAGAGCGATCTTTGAGGGGTGTCCGGCATAGGACGTGCATGAAAAGGCACCGAGGCCTTTGTCTTCTGTTCACCTGAGCTGCCTCAGTCGAGTCAACCCACCCCCGCCGAGGCTGGACCCCGGCACTAATGAGTGGGAACATACAGTATCTCTTTCAGCATCTGGCTTATTCCACTAGATTATTTTCCCCATGTTTGCCCACACTGTTGCAAATGACAAAGTCTTGTCCTTTTATGGCTGAATAGTATTCCATTAGTATATATACTACATTATTTTATCCATCTGTCAATTGATGGACACGCAGGTTGATTCTATATATTAGCTACTATAAGTAGTGTTGCAATAAACACGGGAGGTCAGGGCTACCTCTGAGGCTTGGTGATTAAGGCAGCTGGATCCCACATGGCCAGCCATGAAGCCATGAGTCCCAAATCCAGCACCTTAAGAAATACACTGGGCATGTATTTCTGCATCTAAAATCCCCCCAAAAAAGGAGAGATAGAGAAGCAGGGATGTAGTGTGACCATCTGCATAGGGAGTATTTTCTCCTCTCCTTCTTTTTCTTTCTGTCTGTCTCTGGTGATTGCTTGTGCCCTCAAGAAAAAAAAAATTAATAACTTGGGTTTGTAGGTATCACCTCAAAATACTGATTTCCTTTCTTTGAATATATATCTGGCTATGAAACTATTGGATCATAGATAGTTTGTATTTAGTTTTTTGAGGAATCTCAATACTACTTTCTGTCATGGCTATATAATTTACATTGACATGAACAGTGCATGAGAATGCCTCCCTCTCCACCCCTTCGAGAGCACTTGTTATTCCTTAGTTTTTTGATAACTACCATCCTAACTGAGGCAAAGTGATACTTCATTGGGACATTTGGTAAAGCCCAGGACTCAGCCAGTAATGGGGGCCCTCTGCAAATGCGATTGGGGGTCGGTTCAATGGGCATTTTCTCAGAAGCCTCCCCTTTACCACCAAGTTGCAAGGAAAGCATCTTCTCTGTGTAGGAATTGAAAAACCAAGATTCCACACTGTCTCTGGTCCAGGTTAACAATATAATCTTTCCCCGGAGAGTATCTCAACCCCATTTAAAGTTCTGTAAATTCCAAAGGAAGGGCCTCTAAAGCTATCATTTAACCTAAAGAGGAACAATACTACCAGATGTCAAATGTGAACATCAAAAGTTCATCAAAAACTTCTGTTATTCATTCTCCTGAGGAGGGAAATGTTCAGAGACATCTTTCATTGCAATGCAACTCTGATCGAAATGCATAAATTAAAATGGACTTAAAGACACAAATTATCCATGAAAATTTCGTGTTATCCAGTATCTGTTTTTTTAGTTGACCTAACATAAGGTCAAATCAAAACATTAAAAAATGTATTTAATTTTGACAAGAAATTACCTCAAATGCACAAAATTTGATGATTATTAAGACCAAACTTCTTCAAGGTGTTTTAATGTGTTCAAAACTAGACAAAACATAAAAAGAAAACCACAGGGCATGGAAGAATCCTATCATTCATATAATGTTATCAAGAATGTAAAAAACAAAATTTCTCTGCTCTGTTGCAAGGAATCCACAAAGGAGTGTCAGGGGATTCTTAGAAACAGTAGGCTGCTGCTGATGATGTGTATAATGTCTTTGTCTTGACCAATATGCATGGTAATTGTGCTGGAAAAAGAAATGTTATACACTATAAAGATATATGTGACTAAATGTAATATAAAAAATAAAATGAATATTGAAAAAAAGAAACAGTGGGATGGCTTGATGCTGCCTACATCCATAAGGCCCATAACAGAAAACCACATGAATATGATGAACACAGAGCTTCATGGGTATTGAGAACCATAGGTTCTTCCATCTGTGGTCAGAGATCCACACAAATACTCATGCACAACATAGAAAAGGATAGAATAAGATATCCTTTGATTCTCAAGTATTTCTAAACATGCCTAAGAGTCATAGGGAGGAGTAGGATCTAGGGATTTTCCCCAACTCTATAGATTCAGAATTAGTCTTAGCAATTATGTTGGTACAGTTACTGTAACTCTATTACATTTCTCCAGGCCGGAAAAACAGGGAAGGGCAAATTCCCTGCAGGTGGAATGCAGGCATACTCGGCAATTGACCAGGGCAGTGCAGCCCTAGATTTTGTCTGGCCTGATATAGTCTCTTTTGACTGGCTGAATCACCATAGCTTAGCCTCCAACCCTGTCCAACCTACTCTAAACCAGGAAAGAAACATTTTCTAGGTGTTCAGCTTTGACGAATCTGTATGACACACTCTGGGCAGAATCAAGTGCTCACTTTGCCTGATCGTGACGTATTCATGGATTGAGCTATTTGGGTGTCCACAGAAATATGGTCTTCCTGGACTCAGGAGGAAGAAGATTCTGTTTTCATCACAGACTTTGTTACTGGAAAGGACAGAGACTGAGGCAGACTCTTCAATCTGGGCTTGAAAAATGAGATTGATATCAAGGGTTAGAAGCACTCAACTGTATAAATAAAATATATTTTTTCTCTTTAAAAATAGAAAGTGAGACCAGCAGATGTTATATTAGCTATGTTGCTGGACTCCCATGTAGTTGACTGTGGTCCTGGACCAGGTGGCTTAAGCTCATGCTGGGTGTCCAAGATCCTGAGAGGAGAATGGAGGAGAAGGGATTGTGGTGTGGCCATCCCCCCCAGGGGTGTGATTTCTCGCTTTCTGTCTCTCTGTCTCTCTCTGCCTTTCTGGCAAGTACACATGCCCTGTAGCAAAAACCTCTTAAAAAAAAAAAGAAAAGAAAAGAAAGAGAGAAAGAAGAAGAAGAAAATAAAGATGCCATGACTTCTGGTTTGACTAAACTCTCCTGGATTTCCTATGTCATCTCCTTCATAAAAACTCATCCTCTGCATCAGTGAAAAAAGAATAATGTTTTTAGATGAAATTGGGGCACAGAATTATACTATTTTAATTTTTTATCAAAATAATACATGTTCTAAAATGTCAGAATTGAAAAATTCAAAATGTCAAAAACAGTATTGTCCATGTCTTGTCTCTCAACTTTTCCCTTTCCTGAGGCAACCACTTCCTTTCTTTAAACCCAATCCCCAGATCCAGCTGGGAAAGACATTCTCTATACCAGAGGTATGATATTCATTCCAGGGACTCAACGCCTTTCACTATAGTTAGTAGATGTCCCCCAAACTTCACTTGTTGGTTAATTGACATCCAATACAACAGTGTTGAGAGGTAGGACCTTTAAAAAGTGATTAAGTCATGGGACTTTCCCCTCACACATGAACCAAAGTATGTGTTGCAGGAGTACGATAGTTTTTATCAAGTGGGTTCCTGATCAAAAAGATGAGTTAAGCCCCTTCCACTCTCTCTCATCCATGAGTTTGCTCTATTGTCCCTTCTCACTTCTTCCATGGGATAACTCTGTAAGAAATACAGGCATCATTGATATTACCCTTCTCAGCTGCTGAGGTAAATTGTTTTTTCTTTATTAATTGCCTAGTCTGTGGTAGTCTGTTTTTGCAAAAGATAATCTACTAGATATCACAGTCCTGGTAGAACTCCAATCCAGTGATGTGTTTTTCCCAGCCCTTGGTCTATAGCTCTTTCTAATTCATTTGTAAAGGGACATCAGGTCATATAAATAAAAACATGAAAATATTCCTGTTCTTTACTCTTTTTTTTTGCTTTGCTTTTCCTCTTCTGTAATTCAATTTTAGATTTTGCTTTAGTGACTCACTTTCCTAACTACCAGGTCCTATAACAACCTTCCAGTCAAGGTGGCATAATTTTATTATTACCTTTTCATAACAAGAGCTTTCAGAATGGTGGGGAGGCATGGGTGGGATCCTATTTACTTTTCTCATTTACTAGGCCTAGTGCTGGTATGTTGGAAATAAAAGCAAGGGTAGGAAAGATAAAGTTCTTCTTATGGCACTTATGGGAATGTAGAGGGAGGTGTTTCCGCATCCTCTGGTAGGGGCCATTTTCATCTGCTTCAGTAAGTGGTACTTACAGTTTTTCAGAGTGTGGCCATCAGTGTCACCCTGCCTCTACTTGTCATTAAACACTTTCAGATGGAACTGAATAGTTCTCAAGCTTAAATTATTTTCAAGGTTGGACATTTTATTACTTGCCATTTTGATCTTTGGGAAAAAATGCATGGTACCAACACTTCTGCCAACCTCTAGAGTAAGAAGAGCTAGAGTATGGAGTAAGAAGCCTCAGTCTTTCTACACCCCTAATCATCTCAAAGTTCTCAGTCAGGATGGGAGTTACTGCCAACTTCTTCCAGGAATGTGATCCCACAGTCTCTCTTCACTCTACTGATTCAGAGAATGCTAGAGTCCTCTATATTCATCAGTCTCTAGAATAGGGGCCCCACTTTGGTGTACTCGTGTCAGTCTCCCTAGAACTCTTTCATTGTAATCTGCCCTGGCCAGTGAGTCAGTGTTAGCCTATGGGTATTTAGATACCATAGCCATCCAGTTTAGAAAAAGCTCCCAATCTCTCTGCCAGTTTAAATGACTCTCTTGGGATGTTCCATCCTGGATTTGAGACAGGAGAGTATCCTTTGCCCTTCTCCATGAGGTGAGGAGGAATTTGCCTGTCCCTACAAATGATGCTTTTCCTACAAAGAAGTCCACTTCTTTCTCTCTTCCCAGGCTCCCTCTTCTTCATGGCATGCTCCATTCATTCATTTACTTAGTAAATGTTTATAAATTCTCATGATGTTTAAGGCACAGTTCCAGATATTGAAGGCACAGTTCTCTAGTGTCATAACACCCCATGGAGCTCCCATTTTCATAGCGAAGTCAATAAAGATATCCTCAGCAATTGACACAAACATATGAAAAAAAATAATCTAGCAGAATGAAGGTCTAAAGCATAAATAAGGGGTTGTTACATAGATAGGACACTCAGAGAATATCTCATTTAGAGGTTGGGTCTTCCACAAATGCATGGAAGAAGTGAGGGAGTACCCACATGCTGAACTGGGGAGGCCCATTCCTGCAGAGGCCAGGAGAGTCCCAGCATGGATGCATTTACAGGTAAGAGAATTAGTAGGGCCCCAGTGGAGCTAGAGCAAAGGAATCAGATGGGAAGGAAAGAAGACATGATGGGAAGACCAGAGGGACATATCACGTGGGCCTATAGGGCCATGGTGAGAGCTTTGGATACTATTCTGGGCATAAAGTGAAGCCATTACAGGGTTATTTTGTTTGTTCATTTGTTTCTGTTTTAGAGAGAGATTTTTGTTATATGGTGTGTACATTCACCAGAAAGCGAGAAATCATCCTCCGGGGGGAGGGAGGGAATGGCTATGCCACAGTCCCTTCTCCTCCATTTTCCTTTCAGGATTTTGGGCACACATGCATATGCACCCAGTGTGAGTTTTAAGCTCCCAGGTTCAGAACTCAAACCATAGTCAACTATGTGTGAGTACAGCAATGTTACTATTACCCCATCTGCTAGACTCCATTACAGGATTATTAACAGACAAGTGATAGGACAATATTGACGTGTTTGATCATGGTCCCTGCTGGGTGGACATTTAACTCTAAGGAGTTTAGGGTATATTGCAATCCTCTGGATAGGAGAGTTCATGATGGATTTCAGAGAGTGAAAACAAAAGCTTTTGAGCATTGCATGAAAGTAAATCTTGGCATAGAGTGAGTGGGGAGTTTTAAAATGTAAGACCAACCAAAATATTGAGTCACCAAAAATATCCTGACATATTTTTCTACGCTTTTCTATGCAAAAAAAATGCATCACGACTTTTCTGACAACCCAATACTAGGTTTCAGGAGTGACAATTTCATTTCATTACCAATGTGGAGTTGAGTCTGATTCCTAATTCAATTTAAGAAGCCACAAGATCTCCAAAGTCTCTCCTGCTCTGTGAGTCTCCTCTCCTGGACACATTCAATGTCCACAACTACACAGGTGTTTCAGCTTACACAGCATGCAGGGGACAATGGTCCAGAGGAAGCACATATCATATTGGTTCACAGCGGAGACCTGGTTGATTTCTTCCTAATGGTGTGACCATGGGTAAGATTTTTCACCTCCTGGGGCCTTGTTTTCTTAAATCTATGATAAAGTTTAACAGCCCTTAAAGAATTGTTGTGTAGGCCTGCAGGTGCCATGATAGTTAAGACACTGAACTCCCACATGGCAGACCATAGTTCGAGTCTGGACCTGGCGGCTTGATAATCACACTGGGTGTATTAATGTGCATGCCCAAATCCCAGGAGAAGGGATTTCTGTGTGACCATCCCCACTGAGGAATGATATCTCATTTTCTCTTGATATCTCATTTTCTCTTCTACTGTCTCTCTCTTTTTCTGGCATGTACATGCTTCCTATAGCAAAAAAATAAAGAAATATAATAATAGTAATAAAAAAGATTTGTAAAATTATATGAGTAAAGCTCTCACAATTGTATCAAAAAATAAATAAACTCTCAATTTTTGTACACTATGAATGTGTGATTTGCCCAGGATCACTTAAGAATGGGGCTATAAACTCATGCAGTTCATTGAGTGAAGAGAGGCACACCTCTATCCCCAAACCAATCCAGAAAAGATATTTTCTTCTTAATTCAGCATGTAGTCTCATCTGCATTTCCTTATTGTCATTTCCGGGTATTTTCTTTCACTTGTTTCTCAAGGTGCCCAGACTAGTCACACTGAACCTCTGTGTCAGGCCGGCCAGCTTTCTGCCAGAGTGGACACACCCACAGCCACAAGATATAACCCTTCCTTGCTTATTAAAATGTTCAAAAGTTCCGGACCAGAATCCCAGAGCCCTTAGATGTAATTATAGCCTTAACTTTGAACCCAAGGACAAGCTCATCTCCAAAGGTAACTTCTGCTGCTGAGAAGCTATGTGTGGAGAGCCTTATACCACCACTGCATCTAAAGAGGAGGTGTCTTGGGGTTGTGTCTTTAAGTACTGGCAATTGAGGTGGGGGGGCTGGGGCTATTTATAAAGGTGATTGATGGTGATTTTTCTATTCCTTGTTTAGAAATAACTATTGAATCAGGCACTGAAGTTCTAAAGGCACGTAGCATTGTGAACAACTGAGTCTCATGATCTTCTTGGGGGAAATTCTGGTATCCTAACCAGCAGTCCAGAGGCAGCCATCCCCAGATTGGGAAAATACATCATTGTGCCATGTACAGGTTTCTTCACAAAGATGCCTCTTTTGATGAGGGATAAAGAGTGATGGGAGTGGTACCAGCAGTTAGCGTAATGGCTATGTTGCTGGACTCCCACGTAGTCGACCACGGTTCGCACCCCGAACCCTGTGGCTTAAAACTCATGCCAGGCGCGTGTGCGTGCGTGCCCAAGATCCCGAAAGGAGAATGGAGGAGAAGGGATTGCGGCATGGCCATCTCCCCCAGGAGGTGATTTCTCGCTTTCTGTCTCTGTCTCTCTCGTCTGTCTGGAGAGCTCATGCGCCCTATAGTGAAAACCTCTCCAAAAAAAAAAAAAAAAAAAAAAAAAAAAAAAAAAAAAAAAAGTGATGGGACAGACAGGCAGTTAATTAGAGAGGCTCAGCTTGAAGTTGGGAAAAGTGGTGACTTACCACTAACCTCCTTCCTCTAAACCCTGAGATTCAGAGTATTAGAAGGTATCCGTGGTGATCCTCTTCAAACTTCTAAAATTCTAGATGTGATGGAAAACAATAATCCAACACCATCTGAAACTGGAGAACCAGGACTACACCAGCCATAATAGAGAAGGGAGATTTATTTGGAATTTGCTGGCCTCAAAATATATTCTCCCCATCCTTACTCTCAAATATGCATCTGAGACAGGGTGTAATGGCATCTCTCTCTAAGTAAAGAAGTGTACAACCAGTTTTTCTTCTCTTCCCTCACAGGACCAGCTGCTGACAGTTTCCTCATCACCATCTGCTTTACCTTGTCTTCATCACAGACAGCTCCAACATCATCATGACACCCCACAACGTAAGTGGTGAATCAAATGCCAACCAAGAAATAGCTCCACCCAACCTCACCAAGTAATCACAAGCAAGGGCCCTGTCATTTGTTCAGCAATGTATGTATGGGCTCCTAAAAAGGTACCCAGGAATCTGCATTTTAAAATACCAAGGCATTCAATTCTTTTCTTATTATCTGTATTTAGAATTATTTGACTTGATAAAGGTGATCATGAGAAAAACAATTTAATGACCAACTTAAACTTGGGGGTTTTGTTGGTAGTCAAAAATGTCAATCACTGAAAGATAAGTGACTAATATTGCTAGAAAAAGAGCTGATTCTTGAGTGTCTCTTTTGGGGCCATGGATGTAAGGTCCTCCTTGCCAATACACACATATATATATATGTATGTATGTATATATATATATATATATATATATATATATATATACATACACATATGCACTCAGATGCTTTGACCCACAAGCCAGCCCAGACCTATTTGCTCCCTTTCTCCGGTATCCACTCTTTCTCAGAGGCATAAGCCTATCTCCAGGAATTAAAATATTGTTATTACCTGGATACAATCAGAGACCTGAAGTTAGTAATAAACTCAGATGTGTTTTGTTTTTCGGTCACCTGCAGTGAGAAGACTTCCTTCCTACTATCATATTCGTGATACTCAACAGATGGTTTGGGTCCTGAACGAAAATTCCTTAATAGCAGCTCCTCTTACCAACAACATCAAGCCTGGTAAGTGACAATCTAGGCCTCTGCTACTTTTTGAAGGAGGACTAGCTACTATAGGGTTGGTACTAAGTCTTTACAGGCCTAGCCTTGAACCTCACAAATCTCTAAGCAGCAGCCCATTGTCCAGAGGAAGAGCAAAAAAGGGTAAGGAAACCATACTTAGCAATGAGGGTATGAGGCATAGGTAGTTCCCCTTGCATATATATATATATATGTGTATATATATATATATATATGTGTGTGTGTGTGTGTGTGTGTGTATATATACCCTCAGATTCAAAGCATTCTTTCTAAGCCACAGCTGATCTTGCAGTTTCCTTCCTTTAACTGCTAGCCATCACTACCTACGTTCTCAGACTCAACTCCCTTCATCTTCCTACCAACAAACCAAAACACCTTCTCCCTTGGTATCCATAATGGATGATAATCCTCCCCCCATCAAAAGTCAGTCCATCACAACTTTCTTCCCTTTCTCTAGAATTGCAGTGTTGGATTTAATTTCTCTCTTCCCTATACCCATCTTTATCTGTCTACTGTATCTTTCTATTCCGACACACATGTTACAATCTAGTATCTCCAACTACCACTAAAAACTTTCCCTTGACTTCCACCATTTATTTCTACCACTCTTCCATTTGCCATGCCAACTAGAGTCAAACTTCATGGGGAAGTTGGCTATAGAACTTGTCTCTGCTTCATCCTATTCACTTTTACATAGGAACATTCCTACATCTGGACTCATCTTTAAGTCCTTCCAACCAGTTCTTAGATCATCAATAACATTCTTTTTTATAAGAATTATTTTATTATTATTATTATTATTATTATTATTATTATTATTTAGTTTGGCCAGAGAGAGAAAGTGAGAAATCAAGCTGCCAGGTCCAGTACTCAAACCACAGTCGGCCATGTGGGAGTCCAGCACCTTAACCACCACGCCACCTGCTGGCCCCCACCAATGACCTTCTAATACACAAATCTGAAGGATTAATAACTCAGTACTTTAAAACACTCCATTATTTCCTTCTGTAAAAACATTCATCCTCCTGTAGTTTCTATTTTGCATTTTCCTTTGTGACTCAACTCTCTCTCTCTGAAATCTCCTAATGATGTGCTTCTCAGAGCTTGGTCTGCCATCATTATATAAGCTGATGAAAGGATGTGAGCTGCTCTCTTGGTCTGATGCTTCTCTATGCTCATACTCTAGCATTCATGCTTCTAATATAGATGTCCTCTCTGCACAAGTGACTCATGTCCTCAGGATCTCCTTTCAGACATCTCTAATTTCTGTATCTCAAATGGAACTATAGTCTACCTTCTTTCTCCAAACTGCTAACAGTCTCTGTTAACAGCACTAACATCCACTTCATTTGCTGAAGCCAAATATATGGGAGTCATCCTTGATTCCTCCTCTCCCCCATTCTCCATCTAGTCCATTAGCCAGGACAGATGAGTCTATGGGCAAACTATGCTTTATTATCAGGATGATATCATTTCTCACCTGCACCCCTACCATCACTTCCTCACTGCCCTCTCTCCCACTCTATTGGTGGAGCCTCCCATGGATTCTCCATAGAGCATCAAGAGCAATCTTCTGGGACCAGCAAATGGTGTAGTGGGACATTATTGGACTCCCACATAGTTGACCATGGTTTGAGTCCCACACCCAGCAACTTGAACCTCATGCCGGGCACATGTGTGTGCATGCCCAAGATCCCAAGAGGAGAATGGAGGAGAAGGGATTGTGGTGTGGCCATCTCCCCAGAGGATAATTTCTTGCTTTCTGTCTCTCCAGTGAGTGCATGCCCTATAGCAAAAATATCTCTCTCTAAAAAAAAGAAAAAAGCAAGCTTCTTACCAGATTAGTTGAATATACCTTGCCCATGCATTTGTGTTTTGGGTGCAGGGACAGGAGAACTTAGGCAGACTTCACAGTACCATTCTTTCTAAGCCTTGAGCTTAAAACGTCTTTTCCACATTGAAACCCTCACATAAATCTTTCCTTTCCTATGTACTCTCCCTCTAAAACTCCTCCACCACTTCTTCATATAATACATTTCTCTTCACTTTTTGGTTTTGGTTTCCATTCGACTCTCTGAGAGATCTTTCTCAATTCCTCTAGCTGAATTTGGTCTCTTTTCTACTATCCCAATCTTTTGTGACTTCCTCCAAGGCACGTATTGTAATTTATTGCGGTTTTAGTCATTTCTCTGTTTATCTTTTTCTTGTCATTTTCCCATGAAATTATGCATTCCATGGAGGTAATGATAATGTCTCTCTTGTCCTCAGTTAAATTCCCCAGTGACCACATAGTGTCCTGTTCTGATTGGACTAACAGAAAAATCTCTGGTCAATGGATTGATTCCCTGCCCATAAAGATAGATAAAAAACATCCAAACCCCTATGAATATTTTTTGATTGTTGTTGTTGCTGCTGCTACGGTGTGTGTATTTACACAGATGTCCATAAAGACAGAGAGAAAGTACATTGTCATTGTCTCCATTTCCCCATCCCGTCACGATTTGGGGCAGGCACACACACATGTTTTCAGCTGGGTTTTAAAGCTGCCAGGACTTGGATTTGAAACACAGTCAGTCACATGGGATATGGATCCTTGAACCAACCCACTCCTGTTAATTTTTTGCTTAACCACTTCAGATTAAAAGTAAGAAAATATACACATAGCCATGACTTAAACAGGACAAAGTCTTATTTATTTCTCCTATAAAGAAGCATGAGTGGGCAGCCCAGGCTGGTTACATGATCCCACCAGAGACAAAGAATGCTGCCTTCTGCCTCCCTCACCAAAAGGTTACTGCAGCCATCAATAAGAGTTTGAAGTGGCCAGTAAGATAACACAGGTAAAAGAAGGAACCTTCTCCAAATTCTATCAGCTCTTTTTAACAAATATTCTTAGAAATCATCCTACAGCACTTACACTTAAGTCTCAGAGTCTACCACTTAAGCACATGGGGCATTTAGCTGAAAATACGGTGTGAAATTTTATTTTTATTTTGAAAAGCACTGTGCCCTCGTTGAAAATTGGGGTTCTTTTTCTTTTTTCTTTTCTTTTATTTATTTTTTTTAGAGGTTTTTGCTATAGGGCTACATGGGAGTCTAGCGAAGTACCCATTACGCCACCTGCCGGCCCAGACAAATGGGGTTCTGATAATAAGAAAGAAAGAAAAAGGAAATGGGTTTAGGGACAGCTGGAGAGGTTCTCTACCACATGGCTAAGAAGATGGGCCTGTAGGAAGGGTCAAGGATTCTCAGCATCCCCTGGCTGGGAGGAGGACTGAGTGTCAGGCCAGAAAGAATGGACCTCCTGCTGCCTGGAAACTGACAATGTCTCCACTTCCCTTGTGTTCCTAGCGACTATTGAAATCACAGAATGTAAACACGCTGAATTTCATGATGAAGGAAAAGGTAACCTAGTCTACATGGGAATCAAGGGCAAAGGTCTCTGTCTCTTCTGCACGGAAACTCAGGGAAAACCTACTTTGCAACTTGAGGTGAGTAGTTGTGCTGCTGGTAAGAGAAGTAATGTCAAATGGACCTTTTATTTCATTTTATAAGTTACTGAATTAAATAATATTCTTGCAATCCCAGATTATTCAGTGCAAAGAAGGAAACCTGCCCTGACTAATCACCCAAACAGTTAATGCTGTCTTTGGAAAGGGTCTTACATTTATTTTAATAGAAGGGCATTCTCTAAAAAACAGAGAATATATCCATGGGAATGTTTCTGAAAAGCTAGGGCAGGGTGACTTCTTCAAGCCTGATTAATCCTCTGAGATGGTAAAATGCTCCCACTTAAGCAAAGACCACTGTACGGCACAAGAGACGAATGGAGAGAATTTTTCATCTGGATTTGAAAACTGCATGTCTGTTGATGTACTAAGAGCAAGATTTGTAATTATGGAGCTAATTCTTCAGCTAATGATAGGAATTGTACCGTATTTACCCATGGGATATTGGAACCAAGTGAGGCTGGTCTGTACCTACTGATGAATACATACCAGGAGCACCCGAGAAAGAGTTTTAAACCTCCCTCTATTCCATGGGGACAGTGATGCCTCAAAGAATTAGAAGCACCCGGAATCATGGGACCCAGGGGTGGAGCCAGATCATTGCAAACCAGTGGCCCTTTTTGACCTCCTCCTATCTGCCTGTGTGCATAGCCTATCCCTCCCTAGGGAGTAGCAGTCGTTCTCCTTGTTATGTAGTCACAGTTAGTTTACCTCCTACTCCTGGTCCTCCTAACAAGCCTCTTTATCTCCCCAGGCGGAAACTGTCATGAACCTCTATGATAAGGACAACTCAGAGAAGCCCTTTCTCTTTTACCACAATAAAGAAGGCTCCACCTCTGTCTTTCAGTCAGTCTCCTACCCTGGCTGGTTCATAGCCAACTCCTCCATGCCAAGAGAGCCTGTCATTCTCACCCAGGAGAGGGGCACAAATAACAACACTAACTTCTATTTAGAATCTGAGAATTAAATCCAGTCTGGGCTTTGGATGACTGATTCCAAGATGGAAGATTAAGCTGTCAGAAAACTTTATATTTGAAAGTTAAACAGTTCATTTTAAGAAAACTCCATGCACTCATGAGTTTATTCAGCAGTTCAGCTCACCCATAAACCATCTCTTTATTATCATCCAAAACCACTTCTTCCTCCAGACATCTATTTTTGTACCTTTCCCCACTTGAACATCATCACAATGTGAACCTGAGTCACTCTTCATTCTTTCTATACCTTGTCCTCCCATCCATTCAGCTGCTAAATTCAGTTAAGTCTACCCTCAATTCTTCTTACATGCAGTCCTTCATTGTATTTCATTTGCCAATCCATAGCCTAAATACGAATTACAAATATTTTTGTTCATGCATCCTTATCAATAAAAGAATATTATTTATTAGTTCTATGCATGTTTATTTTAAACATTCTCATGTATACTTCAAAATATAAATCCTAATGATGAGATGAATGTGAAAATAAAATTTTACATGTCTTGATTATCATGGTGGATTCATAATATTATCAATTAATATTTGGACACACAGTTTATACTAGGCTTAAGAATCTTTTTTTTAACTTTGGGTACTGGTAAATTTATTTAATAAATCACAAAATATTTACTGTCTTATAAAGGTTATCTGATGTAAGTCTGGAGGTTAGAACAGATGTCAAGATACAATTTATTGCAAAGATGGTTCAAAAAAGAATAAACAAAGATCATTAGTGTGAGTATTGGTCTATTCATTGCATTGAGGAAATTAGAGACTGTGTTTTTTATTATTTTAATTTACTTTATATATTTAATAACTGTACATCACTGTAGCTTATAAAATGATTAAACATGAATATATTTCATACCATTGAAGATATTATATACGTTATCATCAACAAGCAATTTCCATTTTTGTGTCCCTTAAATATCTTGCCTCTCTACTTTTCCCCTTGATTCTTTTTCTCTCACTCTTCCCCTTCTCCCATTCTCTTCCCACACTGTCTCTAGTATAATTATTAGCCACAGTGACTGTAAATCAATCCATACTTCAAAGATTTACATCAGTTTGAATTTCTTTCATTCAGCTTCTCAAAATGAAATACACAGTCCCCATTTTTGCTTTATAATGTAATGATAGTAGAAACATCAGCTATAACTTTTATTGTTGTTATGCATGATTTTAGAATTTTAGTAGCATATTCAACCAACAGTGTCTATACGGAGATACTTCTAAACCAGTAGTATATTTGGGGAAGGTTACTTTTTTTAAGCCTATCACATGATCTGCAATTTCACTAATAAAACACATGAAAATTATAATATACTATTTTATCATACATATGAACAGAAGCATGACAGGATTTCTTCCCTCAGGAGACCTTTGCACATGACCAGCAGAGGTATTGGGTCAGCAGTGGGTACCCATCACTAAGTTCAAATTTCTCAGTCAAGCATAACCTGTACTAAATCTCTCTTTCTGGCATAATCTCCTGTTGCTTCACAGCCCATGATTCTGTTTGGCATACTCCTCGAACCCCACCTTAAATACCCTTAGCCTACCTTTTATTTGGGTAATTTCTGTGCAACCAGTTTTAAGATATAATCTGGCAACATGTCATATCAGCTGTACCAGGTGTCTGTCTCCCTGCCCTGGGCTTCTGAATACCTTGAGGAAGAACTCTTGCAGGAACATGCTTGGCACTCACACATGCACAAAAGTGGAAGAGAAATGTAACTACTTCTTTGGGAATCCTTGACAAGTAGAGGATGAGAACAGGCAGAGGATGACTATGCTCTCCCATCCCACAGGTAGGCATTTCTGAGTTACATTCTTCACAGTTCCTCATAGAGTAGCAGAAGTGTTGAGCCATAATTTCCCTGGGGAAGTCTGAACTAGAGAACACATTCTTACATTGACTTCCCTCATTTTGCTGCTTCAATTTCCCAACCTCTCCTTTTCTGATGTCAATTTACATCATCCTGCATGCCTACCTTTGTCTCAGGCTCTACTTTCTGGTGTCCACCTAGCCTAAGCAGATTATATCAAAGCAAACTCTTCTCCACTAACACCCTCCTCCAAACTGGTTATGTTTCTTCCCTCTGTGCCTCTCTGCTCATGCCTTTCCATGTAGTTCAAACACATCCATTGCTTTGTATCTTACATGTTTTATAGATATCCTACATCCTTTATAAGTGTTTAGAGTCTTCTCCTTATCTTCCCAATCAAATACAACATCTTATCTTCTTTGAAGTCCACCACTTTTGCCTTCTCATGGGATATTTCTTTTATTAACCTTTTCTTCTTTTCTTGATCTATTTGCTCTCTTCTCAGACAAGTTTCCAGCATATAGAAGGCTTTTGTCTTTTACTTCTAAGTACCATACATAGATGTCAAACCTTGCCACATTAAAGTTACTCAAAAAATAGTGTTGAAACAAATGAATCTTCATTGCATGTGTTAGCTTCTTTCTATGGATATGAAAATGTGTTAGGGAGAATCTTGCATTATGGTGGCAGCAGCAGCCCTCACTTTTGTGAAGGGAGCTACAGATATTCTTAGTGACTATGGAGAAGGAAGACATAAAGCCAGCTTCGGAACTTCCCTATCCTAGTTTTTTTTTTTTTTTTCTTTCATGTAAGCCAATATGGCCTCAGGGAATTGTGATGATGCTAGGATATGCACTAAGGAGGAGAAAGCTGCAGAAACCAACCACAGCCTCGTATATTCCCAGAGGTCTAACAACCTGGATCCACGGTCTCCCTCTCAAAGGACTCAGAGCATGTCTACAGGGTTTGCACATTGTCAAGACCATCCAAACAGGTTTTTAAGTATAAACCTAACTGTGTAGGAGCACAAAAGAAGATCAGGTACATGCACTGTGGCAGCTTTTTTTTTTTTTCTCTGACAAAGTCAACACTTAATCACAAGATAATTCTATGTATGGCCACAAGAGATGTGTGGTGACTATAAGTTGAACACATAGCAGGCAGGTTACCTGAGAAGGGCAGCAACAAAGGTGAGTTCTATAAATAGATGAATATATAGAAAGAATGACAGGTGGAAGTGTAAAGTACAAGGTATTCCTGGGCTGTGCATATAAATATTAGTTTCCTGGCAAGACTGTACATGAGCAGGAGATAGACAACCAGCCCACCCAACACTGTACTACTTGTGCTCTCTAACAGGGGAGGGAAGGACATTATGGGGATGAAGGAGGAAGAAGATTGAGAAGAGAAGAAATTTAGGGACCAGCAGTTAGTGTAATGGCTATGTCGCTGGACTCCCACATAGTCGACTGAGGTTCGCGTCCCAGACCCGGTGGCTTAAAACTCACGCTGGGCGCGTGTGTGTGCGTGCCCAAGATCCCGAGAGGAGAATGGAGGAGAAGGGATTGTGGCGTGGCCATTCCCCCTGGGGGGTGATTTCTCGCTTTCTGTCTCTCTGTCTCTCTCTGTCTGTCTGGTGAGCGCACGCACCCTATAGCAAAAACCTCTCCAAAAAAAAAAAAAAGAGAAGAAATTTTAGGAGGACTGAAGAAGTATCCTCCCACATTGGGTCACCAGAAAAGTCGTGATGCATTTTGGCATAGAAAAATATGTCAGGACTTTTTTTGTGTGTGTGTGTGTGTGTGTGGAAAGGTTTTTGCTATAGGGCATGTGCACTTGCCAGAAAGACAGAAAGAGACAGAGAGACAGAAAGTGAGAAATAACCCCCCAGTGGGGATGACCACTCTGCAATCCCTTCTCCTCCATTCTCCTTCCAGGATCTTGGGCAAGCACGCACATGCGCCCGGTGTGAGTTTAAGCTGCCAGGTCTGGGACTTGAACCGTGGGGAGTCCAGCAATGTAACCATTATGCCATCTGCTGGTCCTGTCATGACTTTTCTGACAAACCAATATATTGGTTCTCATGGGCTGAGTGATATGATCTTTGCTTGAATCTCACCAAGTAACCAAGACGAAAGCACAGAACAGATTTCTGTTCAATCAACGTTAACGGGACCAGCAGTTAGCATAATGGCTATGTCGCTGGACTCCCATGTAGTTGACCACGGTTCACGTCCCGGACCCAGTGGCTTAAACTCATGCCGGGCGCATGTGCGTGCGTGCCCAAGATCCTGAGAGGAGAATGGAGGAGAAAGGATTGCGGCATGGCCATCCCCCCAGGGGGGTGATTTCTCGCTTTCTCTCTCTCTGTCTCTATCTGTCTTTCTGGTGAGCGCATGCGCCCTATAGCAAAAACTTCTCCAAAATAAAAAACATTAAAAAGCACTTCCCAAACAATGTGGCTTTCTTAGACCTTGCTAGGAGGCAGGTTATTGTTCCATATCTATCTGTACTATGGAGAAAATAAGACATCCCCCTACACACACAGACAAACACACACACACACATGAATATAGACAAGACAGCCAGAGAAAGCACTAGTAGTGTTACTCTTTTGTTCTCATGTTTGAAACAGTGGCTCCTAAGAGTCTCTAGACTGAGATGCTCTACCATTCCAAAAGGTGGTAATGCTATTGCTTTCTTAAGCTAGAATCATCGTGACCGTACTCAGATCCAGGACTTTTGAATATCTGGTAGTCTACAGGTTGGTAGAGAAGATGAAATAAAGCAAAACAGAAACAACTGAAAAATATAAGAAAGGTATTATGTTTAGTTCTACATAACAATCATCATAACAGACATAAATGTACTATATTCTACTAAAAATACAAAGATTATCAAATGACTTGTTAAACCACATACACATACACACACAAAAAAAAAAAAAAAAACCTGTACACTGCTAATAATAAATAAGCATAAGGGTAAAATAGTTTAAAAGCTTGTGTGAACGTTGAGGTGCTGGGCCCCACATAGCAGACAGCATGGCTCAAATCCAAGACCTGGCAGCCTGCAAATCACACACACACATACACACACACACACAAAAGAAAGGGTTTAAAATGTAGGGATCAGTGAAGATATGTGCCAGGCAACATAAAAACCTTTGTCCCTGAATGTTACTCCAAGCTACTGAGCAATATTCCACAAGATTTGATGCTGCTGCCGTAACTGACCTTGCATGGAATGTTTCTGAACAGCAAAGATTATATTCTTCCAACAAAAGTTTTTTCAATGATTTTTTTTAAGTGAAACATGAAAAGGGGAACATTTTTCCACTCATTGCATAGGAAAAACAATCATGTTTGCACATGAATAGGTGATGACAACCAAAACATGCCTATTAATATACCCCTGCTTTGGCAAGTGTATGCACCCTCTGGCAATGAAAAGGAAATAAAGTAGGGAAATAAACGGACACAAAAAATTCAGACAAGGTCAAAGATGGCCAGATTCCTTCTCTGTCCCACGCTTAGGAGACAATGTATCCCAGTTGGCCAGAAGATCCCAGTTTATGATCAACAACCTGGTGCAATAATTATTAAAGCCATGGGGACCAGCAGGTGGTGTAGTGGTTAAGGTGCTGGACACTCCCACATGGCTAACCACAGTTCGAGTCACGGCCCTGGCGGCTTCCTTTGGCCCTCTCTCTCTCTCTCTCTCTGTGTGTGTCTCTCTGGTCAAATTAAAAAAAATAAATGAATGAATAAATAAAACTAAATAATAATTTAAAAACTTTTAAAAATTATTATTAAAGTTCTTTCATTCGCCTAAATATTATAATCATCAAGCAGCTGTAAGGAAATTACTAACACAGAAAAAAAAAAGCACAGGAGAAGCGGTTCTGCCTTTCTCATAGTAGGGACCATGAGACAAAAACTTAGGTGGTATGGTCATAGATGACGGTGTTACCACCTTCACCTACAGCACCCGGTATTCCCAGGCAGTCTCCCATCCAAATATAGAAGAATTCTTAATCAGAAAAATGTTGCACATTGATATTTATTGTGGCATTATTCACAATTGCTAAGACATAGAACCAACCCAAATGCCCATGAACAGATGAATGAATTGAAAAACTGTGGCACATATACTCTATGGAATACTACTCAGCCATATAAAACAAGTTGTCCCCAGCTTTTGACAGAAAGTGGAGAAATACGGAAGATTTACTGTTGAGCAAAGCAAGCCAGGCTATGAAGGAGAGACATTGTATGTCTCCACTTAATGTATACCGAGTGTCCGTACTCTATGACTGAAACTGAATGACTAAAGGATATAGAAGCAGAGTAAATGGTTGTGAATACCAGATATAGGATGGAAAGAGGGTGGGTAAAGGCATAGAGTCTGAGGAAGGACATTGAGGAGAAAAATAGATAAGCATAGCATTAATGGGACAAAGAAATGGGGTATTATTTGTAGAAAATAACTTTATAGTATTATCAACTGGACTGGGGAGAAATGCACACATGTTGGAATATTCACTTTGCAAGCTAAATAATGTGATTGAATGTATAAAAGAACTTGAAATAAAAAATAAAAAAACAGGTGGTGATGTGCTGTCACCAGGGAAGAATGTAAACCCTGATAGCAGCATGGTCATTCGCATGCTGAAAAGCAGAGGGTATCAGGATGTGAGGGGGTTGAGGTAATGCCTGCAGGGCCCTGGAATCCTCAAAGTGCATGGAAAAAAGTGTGCCCACATCATTATCCAAATGTGGGGACAAGTAAAACTGTCATGAAAAGTACAAATTCAAGATAGGACTACACAGATTAGGAAGTTTGGGAATCACCATATTGCAGAGATCGAAGTTTCACTGGCAGTCTGTAACAAGAAACCTTACTTCAAAAGAAGGTGGGGGGGGGGGGGAACAGCAGATGTTGTAATGATTATGTTGCTGGACTCCCACATAGTCAACCGAGATTCTCGTCCAGGATCCAGTGGCTTAAAACACTCTGGGCGCAAGTGCATGCATGCCCAAAGAAGAAAGTGGCCTTCAGTTGATGCTCTCTGGGTGGCAACTCTGAACCAGAATTTTGAGGGCATTTGAGTCTAGAATCTACTTACACTCATATAGAGATCATCCTGCCATCTTTAAAGAAGTCTTCCCATGAGAGAAGTTAGCCTTCATGGAATAAAAACTGGTCTTCCCATAGAGGCTACTCTTTCATCCCAGTCTGACTCCTAAAACTTGCACAGAAAAGTCTTTCAGTATTTTTGCAGGTCTCCTCTTCAGTCTCCTCTGGGCTCCCCTGTCACAGAATAACCCTATGATTGTCCTCTATCATTATTACCCTGAGATGTTCCTCTCTGCAGATAGACCAAGTCAACCAGCCTCCTGTGAAATGTAAGGCTGAGCACAGATGCACCACAGCACTGGCCAAAGGGGACTCCACAGACCTGGTCATTCACATGGAACCGTGTGCATGGTCCTTCCTTGGGACTGCTGTGAGGGTCTTTTACTTTAGGAATCGCACCCTATAACTGTTATCCTGAACATCCCCCATGAAGGGTGTAACCAGAGATAATTCTATAGAGAAAGTAAAAATGCAAATAGGTAAGAATGAGGGTACAAAACGTCCTCTAATTTTTTACCTTCTATGGGAATCTTTAGCATTTCTCATCATGGTGGTGGTGTTTCAGCATTGCCAAGGCATGAGGTTACCTATGTGAAGACTGACCCCAGGAGAGGACCAGCATCTGTGTCAAGTCACAGTTGAGTCTGGGTCAGAAGAAGGACTGGTGAACAGCCCAACAATAACCCTGTCAGAATCTATATTCCCAGAACTCACCTGTCTCCCTTACCTTCTAGGTACATAGCCTACCTCTTAGTAGAAGCAACCTCACCTGAGAATCCTGCTCAGGATTAGACACAGAGCCTTAAAATAACAAAGAGTGCCAAATTCAGAGATCCAAAAGCAAGAAAGATCAGAATTCACCAGATTTCCCAGCTAAGTGCCTCGTCCATAAGCTATTTATAGAGAACTGTGTAGTTTCTGTTTCTCTGCCTCTACCACTCGCAGATGTTTGGACAAGCTCTACCTGGACCTCAGCCTTTTATCCACATGGTCATTCCTTGGCCATGTTTTCACTATGGTTGGGACTTCTGGGGCTCTGGAAATTGGCTTGCCCTGATGCCAAAAGATTAGGTGAGTCCTTACATAAATAAACATTACAGTTGTGACTTATCCAAGAAGGCTGAAAGAAGAGGCCATACTAAGGCTATAAGAGCAACAACCAAGAAATATAATCACAGATACTGAGTTTAAGGAAAGAGACATTGTGGGGCTGCTCAAGTGACTATGGAGACTATGACTATGGGAGTCTCCAGTAGATGCAAGGTAGACTGAGGAGGCGATGGGTCTCTTAAGCACTGTGGAGCTTCTAACCACTCCTGGTCTGTAGTCACCATCTTCTCTGAGAGTCTCAAAATAGAAAAAGTCAGTGTGACCTCAGTCAGCCCTTCTCCAGCTTCTCAGAGCCACTATGCCTGCTGCTCCCCCACCAAGGGTGCTTCTAAAACCAAGGCCAGCAGCTTCTGAACTCCCAACCCTGTCAGTAGATTCTAGATCATTCTCTCTCCCTCCTCCCTTCCTTCCTTCCTTCCTTCCTTACTTCCTTCCTTCCTGCCTGCCTTCCTGCCTTCCTGCCTTCCTGCCTTTGCCAGGCCTATAGTGATCCTAGTAGAGCTCCTCTGCTTAAAGAATGCTTAGGCTTCTTGTTCAATGCAGAAAAACCTGAAAATCCAAATCACAGAAAAGGAAAAATATGGATCAGTAGGTGGTATAGTGGTTAAGGCAGTGAGCTCCAACATGGCTGACTACAGTGTGAGTTCCAGACTTGAAAATCACACGGGCACATGTGTGTGTATATGTCCAAAATCCCAGGAAGAGAATGGAGGAGAAGAGATTGCAGCATGGCCATTCCCCTGGGGGGTGATTTCTCATCTTCCTTCTCACTGTCTTTCTCCAGTGAGTGCAGGCACTCTATGGCAAAACCTTAAAAAAAAAAAAAAAAAAAAAAAAAGAGTACTTGTCTTCTGTGAATACACCATCAGAAAGCCAATGATGGGGGAACCAGCAGTTAGCGTAATGGCTATGTCGCTGGACTCCCACGTAGTCGACCGAGGTTCGCGTTCCGGACCCGGTGGCTTAAAACTCACCCCAGGCGCGTGTGTGTGCGTGCCCAAGATCCCGAGAGGAGAATGGAGGAGAAGGGATTGCAGCGTGACCATCCCCCCGGGGGGTGATTTCTCACTTTCTGTCTCTATGTCTCTCTCTGTCTGTCTGGCGAGCGCACGCGCCCTATAGCAAAAGAAGCCTCTCAAAAAAAAAAAAAAAAAAAAAAAAAAAAAAAAACAGAAAGCCAAGGATGGCGCTTATTCTTACACATACATATATTTGGATCTATAGACAGCTTTTGTAGTTCATTTTGTGTTTCTGTAACAGTACACCTGAGGCTGGGCAACTTATGAAGAAAAGAAGTTTATTTGGCTCACAATTCTGTGAGCTCAAGTGTCAGGATTCTTCATCTATTTTGGTGCCTTCTGGTTCACGAGTCAAAAAAAAAGCAGAAGCATGAGTGCAAGGCCTTGTGTAAAAAGAGACACACATGAACATCTGGGCCCTCATTATAACAACTCACTCTCGTGGAATCTGACTCACTCACTTCCTAAGTTACCTAAGTACTCCTAAGAGGAAGGGATTAATTCATTAAGAGTTCTGTTGTTGTGCCTCAAACAAAGCCCACTAGCTCCACCACTTAAAGGTTCCAACACCTTTGAATATGACTACCCTGGGGACAAGCTTTGAGCACATAAACATCTGGGAGACAAATACAGTAACCGCTTTTTATAAAACCTCATCATAGAACCCATACTCTTTTCAAAATAGCAGAATATGCTTTCATACCAAATATTAATAATGACATCATAATTTTGAATAACTATATAGTATTGGTCTGTATAAATGTGATATCATTTATTTAACCCAGTTCAGTATTATTGCTCCTTTATAATGTTTTGCTTTATTTATTGTGGAAATTATGTTGTCATGAAAATGTTGGTATTGATATTTTTGCTCATGTGTCTGATTATTTTCTTAGGAAATTAAGTCTACCTATGCTACCTGTGATTCTATAATTAATCTTTCTTGAACACCTAATCAGTAAAATAATATGTGATTATAAAACAATTAATTCAGTTTTAAAAATTATTATGCTTTTTAATTGGCATGTAATAGTTGTACATATCCATAGGGTACAATGTGATTATCCAATACATGAATAAAATGTGCAATGATCAAATTAATGCCATAAATATATGCACCATCTCAAACATTTATCACTACTTTACATTGTGAACATTCAAAATCTTCCCTCTTAGCCCTTTTAAAATACACATTAAATTATTATTAATTATACTTACTCTACTATGCTGTATTATCTAGTACTGAATCCCATTACCTTTTTGCACTCTTGTATCTGTCAACCAAGCTCTCCCCATCTCCTTCCCAGCTTCTGATATCTACCGTTTCATTTTCCACTTCTAGGTGATCCTTTAGGCTTCTACTAATGAATGAGAGCACGTAGTATCTGCCTTTCAGCATCTGGCTTATTCCATTAGCATTTTTTTCTCTATACTTCTCCACTGCTGCAAATTTTGAAGTATCATTCCTTTCAGTAGTTGAATAGCATTCCATTATGTATATATACTTTTTTAAAATTTTTATTTATTTATTTTTACATTCATTCACTGTATATCATTACAGCATGCAAAATGAATTTTTCTATCACTGTATATTGGTTCAATCTAAGATATTACCATACACATTATCTTCAACACATAACTTTCCATTTTATGTTTCTTAAATGTTTAATTTGTTTCTTTTTTCCCCTTGATCCCCTTCTTGTCACCCTCTGCCTTTTCCGACCCTCCTCGCACCCTGTCTCTGGTATCACAGTTGCTCTCCATGCCTTTATACCCGTCCAGTATTTCATATACTATTAATACATTACTCTATCCATTTATTAGGTGGTAGGCAGTCAGGCTGATTCCACATTTTAGTTACTGTGGATAGTGCTGCCATAAACATGAGAGAGCAGGGCCAGCTCTGTGGCCTTGTGGTTAAGGCAGCTGGATTTCACACAGCCAGCCACATAGTTTGAGTTTCAGACTCAGCAGCTTTAGAAATACATCAGGTGCATGTTCCTCATCCAAAATCCTGAAAGGAGAGAGAGAGAGATGGAGGAGAAGGGATTACAGGGTGACCATTCCCCACAGGGAGTGTTTTCTCCTCTCCATTTCTTTGTCTCTCTGCCTTTCTCTACAAGTACAAGCACCTTCTAACAACAAATATATATATATATATATATATATATATATATATATATATATATATAATGGGAGTGTAGATGTCTTCTCAAAATAGTGAGTTCCTTTCTTTGGGGCATATACTAGGTCATGAAACTACTAAATCTTGAGTAGTTTTATGTTTTGTTTTTTTTGAGGAAACACAATGCCATTTTCTATCATGGTTATATTAATATACATTGACACCAACAATGTGTGAGAGTTCCTCCCTCTTCATATCTTTACTAACACTTGTTATTCTTTGTTTTGTTGATAATTGGCATTCTAATGTAAATTCTTATTCCCATTTAACTGATAAGACAACATGAGGCTCAGAGAAGTTAAATAAGTGATCCTAAGTCACAAAACATGTAGATTCAAGCAAAGTAAGAGAAGAGGGAAAAAAATGAAGGCCAGCAGATCTCCCTGGTAGAAGTCTGCATGGAGAACCAAGGGCATTAAGAAGACAAGAGGCACCAATGGATCTGGTCTAGAGTCAGGGGTTGTACCATGGTACAGTAGAGCATGGTACACATTGGGATGGAGGGGATTCCACATTCTCCCATGACTGGTGACCTAGAAGGCCATCCATGAAGGCTCTACCTGGCATATAAGTGACAGAGGTGGCCAGAAAACCTTGAGCAAAAAGAAACTTCCAGGGGCTGGCAGCTGGCATAGTGGTTAAGGTGGGTGGACTCCCACATGGCTGACCACAGTTTGAGTCCCAGACCTGACAGCTTGCTTTCTCACTTCCTTCTTTCTCTCTCTGTCTCTCTCTGGTCAATTTCAAAACATAAAAAATAAAATAATGACAATGAATAAAATTAAATTAATTATTGTTAAAAAACTTCCAACTATAACCTAGAAATACTTCCCTACCTCCATCTGCCTCATAAGGTCATCATGAGGATTAAGAGAGGAAAAGATGTTACTTGGCTCATAGCACATTTGAGAAACATTGGAACACCCATGAAGTTGAGGGAGGCTGTGGGCCAAGATCCACAGCACAACACAGGGTGCTGAGCCAGAGGCAGTTGAGCTGTCACCAGTTGTTGGTATATGACACCTTCCAGGGTGAGGCAAGGGTCTAGGGAAGAGTCAGTCCTATAGGCTGCAAGGAAAGTCTCAACCACAAGGAGGTTGAGACTGGCGTATGCCATACCCTCCGGAAGCTTCTCCTGACTGAGTCACCCAAGGGCAAGGCCAGAGGACCAGAAAATTCCTTACCTGAGATCCAGGTAAGACTCTCCAGGTCTAGGAGTTTCCCTGTCTTTACATCAGAGTCCTGTAGAGCCTGAGGGCTCAGGACTCACCTCCCATTACCTGCATGGTTTGGCCATTTCTGAAGAACTCATCACAAAAGGAGATGTAAGCCAAATGTGTTAGGGGAACGCCCTAACAGGAAGGGCGTCTATGTGGCTTCATTCTCCCTAGTCCTCAGCTGACTCTTGTAGGGCAGATGCATGATCAGGAGCCCAGGTCATGACCTCATGACCCATGCAGGCCTGGGTAGGTCGTGCTGGGATACACCACCTCCAAACATGTGAGAGACCAATACATGCACAGGCTTTCCTTCTCTCTTTACCCTTTCCACAAGGGATCAGAGAAGATCATCCAGTCACCAAGCACCTACCTATAGCAGAACTAGACAGGGAGCTGCACCAGGAACACCGTTGAGGAGGCTCCAACTTTCTTTGGCTTTAGTGACATGTGGTATTGAGGTATAGGATTGACCCCTTTCATGAGCTCCTCAAAAATGGTGATTAATGGGACCAGCAGATGGCATAATGGCCATCCACTATGAGGGTTGATTTCTCACTTTCTATATTTGTCTCTCTGGTGAGAGCACAGGCCTCTATAGCAAAAATTTCTCTTAAAAAAAAGTTGGTTTTTGTTTGTTTGTTTTAGGTGTTTGCCACAGGATGCATGCATTCACCAGAGAAAGACAGAGAAAGGGAAAGAGAAATCAACTCCCTCCCCTGGAAGGGGATAGTTACACCATAAGCCCTTTTCCTCCATTCTCCTCTTGAACATAACCAGCATGATTTTCAAGCCACCTAATTCAGGACTTGAACCACAGTCAGATGTTTGAGAGTCCAGTGCCTTACTCTCCATGCCACCTGATGGCCCCCAACAGTGACTATTTTTAAAATTAGTATCTTTATTTTTCTGTTCTTAGTAACATTTTTTATATTTTTATATAGCTTTCAACATATTTGTCTTTTCAAATATATGTTTAAATTATGATTATGTTTAACATGGTAAATAGGTAAAACACATAAAATGTGTTAGGTATAATTATTGTATGTCAGTAAAATTAATAAATAAAACTTTTTAAACCATTTTTAAGTGTACAGTTCAATGGCTTTAAGAATATTCTCACTGTGTGCAACCACAGCCATCATCCATCTCCAGAACTCTTCTTATCTTGCAAAGGCAAAACTACTGGGGCCAGGCAATATCGTAGCAGTGGTGCAACTGGACCCACAAGGAAGGTTTTGAGTTGTGTTCAGATCTCCTGTGCATACCACAGCGTCTGCCTGCCCATGGCCTAGGCTGGCTGAAATGGGGGATGGGTAGAGTGTGTGGGAACCTCATTAAAAGTACCATAAGTCTGCCTCTCTGTCTCCCTTTCATTCCCTTTCTCTCTGTTCACTCTCTTTTTCTCTAATGGAAGAAAGAAAGAAAGAAGTTTCTTTAAAAAAAAAAAAAATGAAGCTATACCTACTAAACAGTAACTCCCCCATTCTGTTCTTCAGTCACCTGGCAATTAGCATTCGACTTACCATCTCTATTAATCTACCTACTCTAGGTATCTCATATAAGTGGAATCACATAGTATTTGTTCACTTGTGACTGGCATATTTCACCTAACAAGATATTGTCAGGGCCCATTCATTTTGTAGCATGTATCATAATTCCCTTTTAGGTTAAATGACACTTTATTGTATGTATACACCACGTTTTCTTTATCTATTCATCACTGGACATTTGGATTGTTTTCACCTTTTGGCTATTGTGAATCATGCTACTATAAATATAGCTATTAAAAAAGCTCTTTGAATCTCTGCCTTCCATTCTTTCAAGTACATACCCAGAAGTGCAATTGCTGGATCATATGGTAATTCTATTTTTAATTTATTGAGGGACAATGGTACCAGTTTTCATAGTACCCAAGCCATGTTACATTCTTACCAACATTGCCTAAGTGTTCCAAGTGCTTACTGGCCCCTTAGATATCTTACTTGGAGAAATGTCTATTTAAAAGTTTCACCCATTTTTAATTGGGGTGTGTGTTTTGTCATTGTTTAGTTGCAGGAGTTCTTTATATATAGAAGGTGTTGTCATTTACTCTGATTGCATTGCAGCTGAGAGGACTGCACGTTTCTGGGAAAAGACTTGCAAGGTAGAAGGAATTCTTGAAAAAAAAAAAAAAAAGTAAAGTTTAGCAACTGCAATGGGAAAAGAAAAGTGTAGTACAAAAGCAGCAAGCCCACAGATTTCAAGGAGGATGAAGATGGTATAGTATTTGCTGTGAGAAGTTCCCCACTCTCCTCTGAGCTCACCAGGTTCCTGATATATGCCCAAGACCAAGAGACCCAGGAAAAGTGGCAAGTGGCAGTCAAATTGAGCCTCAAGCCTTACCTTAAACGATGAGTCAGTGAAGGAATCACAAGAAGTCAAAGAAACAGTAACCCCAAGGCCATTCAAAACTTTCACTGCAGTACAACACAACTGGGCCAGGAGCTGACCAGCCTCCAACCTATATCTTCATTATCAACCCTGTCTTAGGTCAGCTGTCAGTGACAAAACCTCTGGATTGTAAGCTGATAGCCAGATTTTATTTGAAGGTACATGCAGTAGATATAAATGGAAATCAAGAGGAGAACCCCATTGACATTGTCATCAATGTTATTAATATAAATGGCAACAGACCTGAATCCTTACACCAGATCTGGGATGGAAAAGTTCCTGAGGGATTAAAGCCTGGAATGTATGAAATGACTATAACTGCTATTGATGCTAATGATCCAAATGCCCTAAACGGGATGTTGAGATTCAGAATCTTGTCTCAGGCTTCAAGTACCTCTTCACCCAGCATGTTTACAATCAACAATGACACTAGTAATATTATCTTTTTTTTTTTTTCTTGGAGAGGTTTTTGCTAGAGCATGTGCACTTTCCAGAAAAACAGAGAGAGAAAGTGAGAAATCACCCCCCCCCCCCAGAGGGGATGGCCACGCTGCAGTTTCGTTTCTTCCATTCTCCTCTTGGAATCTTGGGCACGCACACACATGCACCCGGCATGAGTTTAAGCCACCGGGTCTGGGACTTGAACCGTGGTCAACTAAATGGGAGTCCAGTGACATAGCCATTATGCCAACTGCTGGTCCCAAAACTGGTGTTATTATCACAGTGGCAGCTGAATTCAGTCAAGAGAAAGTGCAACAATACACATTAATAATCCAAGCTACAGACGTGGAAGGCAATCCTACCTACAGCCTTTCGAACACTACCATGGCCATCATTACAGTGACAGATGTCAATGACAATCCTGTAGAGTTACTGCCAATGTTCTATGGAGAAGTTCCTGAGAACAGGGTAGATGTCATAGTAACTAGTCTATTTGTAACTTATGAGGACCAGCCCCATACACCAGCTTGGAATGCAGTGTACAGAATCAGCAGTGGAGATCCTACAGGACAGTTAGTTTGCCATTCAGACTGACCTAAACAGCAACAACAGGTTAGTCATTGTGGTAAAACCAATTGACTTTGAAACAAACAAGATGTTTGTTCATACTGTCACCGGAGGAAATCAAGTGCTTTTAGCCAAGAGAATTCAGCACCCACCTCAGTCAGCTGCCACTGCATCTGCTGCATTTACTGATATGAATGCAAACCCTTATTTTGTTCCTAATTCTAAGATAATTCTTCAACAAGAAGGTCTTCATGCTGATACTATGTTGACAACATTGACTGCTCAGGACCCAGATCATTATATGCAGCAAGATATCAGATACACAAAAGTGTCTGATCCTGACGATTGGCTGAAAATAGATTCTGAAAATGGGCAAATAACTACAATTGCTGTTTTGGACAGAGAATCACCAAATGTGAAAAACAATATATATAATATTACTTTCCTTGCTTTGACAATGGACTTCCTCTAGTGAGTGGAACAGAACAGAAACACCAAAATGATGACCACTACCATTATTACACAATCACTTCTGTTTTCTCCTCTACCACCATTACCACTTCCTCCACCACCACCATCACCATCATCATCATCACAACCAACACCAACATAACTACCATCATCATCATCATACCAACATTATTATTGGTGATCCAGCCTCTTCATCATAATCGCCATTGATAAGAAGAAGAGCTAGTGTGTTAAACATTTTAAATAAATTCAGTTTCTTTCAAAGATGAAGAACTATTCAGATTATCTACTTTATGTATGACTTTTGATTATTTGCTTTTCAAAGAATTGGTTCACTTCATCTAAGTTGTGAAATTGATGGTCATAAATTGTGTGTAGAATTCAAAAAGAGACCTTTTATAGCATGTGTTGTCAGTAGTGATATCTCTCTACGTCATTTGTGAAAATCCTAGTTTGTCTTCCTTTTTAATTTTTCTGTTGGTTCTTTTAATAACCAAATTTTACCCTAATACTTTTATTGCTTTCTATTTCAATGATTTATGCTCTAATATTTTTATATCCTTGCCTCTACCTACATCGGGTTAATTTTACTCCTTGCTTTTCTTGTTTTTTAAGGTTGAAGCTAAATTATTGATTGGATGCCTTTTTGTTTTCAAAGAGACATTTTTGCTATAGGGTATATGTGCTCCCCAGAGAGACGGAGAGACAGAATGCAAGAAATCACACACCCACAACCCCCCCACATACATGAGTTTTAAGCCATTGGGTCTGGGACTAGAACCGTGATCGATTATATGGGAGTCCACTGGCCCCCAATGTCTTTCTTTTTAGTATAAGAATTTAATATTATTCCTTCTTTTATATATATATATATATATATGTGTGTGTGTGTGCGTGTGTGTATACATATATATCAACCACCCTGCTCAATATGTGGCCAAACCAGACTGAGACTCAGAATTGTCCAGTACCATATATTTCACTCTATGTACTATCACATTGCAGCAAATAGAGGACTAGCTGGGTCTGAGATCTCCTAGACCAAACTACTTCTCTTATAATCACTGGACCCTCCAAAGAAGGAATGTGGACCTGAGATCTAGTGAAAGCAAATGGGCATGCCCAAATTATTTCTGACATCACAGTGTGAAGAAGGCTCCACTGTCTTTGAGACAATAAAAGTGCCCCAGGACAGGGTTTGACTTTGAATGACCAAAATAGCTATTGGGTATGGCCCTGAACCCAGTGATAAAGGAAGGGCCTCTGTGAGACTGTGGTTCTGATCAAGGGGTCTTTTCTCAGAAGACTTCCCTTTACTGCTTGATTGCAAAATGAAAAGTGTCTTCCCTGTGTGGGACCTGAAAAGCCCAGATTCCACACCGTCTCTACTACAGATTATGAATACATTCTGTCCTCTGAGAATATCTCAGGCCCATGTAAGGCTTTGTAAACTCCATGGAGGGGCTTCTGAAGCTATCATTTAACCTGGGGAGGAACAGTAATGCCAGATGTCAAATGTCAGCAACAAAGATTTATCAAAAAATTCTGTTATTCATTCTCCTGAAGAAGGAAATGGTCAGAGAAGTCTCTCATTGCAATGCACCCCTGATTGGAATGCATAAATTAAACTGAACTAAGAAACACAAATCATGGGCCAACAGGTGGTATAGTGATTACAGTGTTGGACTCCCACGTGACCAACTATGGTTCAAATCCTGGACCTGATGGCTTGACAATCATGCCAGGTGTATGTGCATGTATACCCAAAAATCCCAAGAGGGGAATAAAGGATAGGGATTGAAGCATAGCCATCCCCTATTGGGGGAGGGGGGGAGTAACTTCTTACTATTCCTCTCACTGCCTCTCTCTGTCTCTCTCTGGTGAGCGCACACACCCTATGGCAAAAACCTTAACCAAAAAGAGAGAGATGCAAATTATCCATGCAAATTCTGTGGTATCAAGCATCTATTAACTGATCTGACCTAAAGCCAAATTGACACATAAAATTTGTATATAGTTTTGATAAGAAATTACCTCAAATGCATAAAATTTGATGGTCATTAAGGCCAATTTTCTTTGAGATATTTAAATGGGCTCAAAACAAAACAAAACATGAAAAGAAAGTCATAGAATTTACAAAGAATCTATCATTCATATATCATCAAGAATTAAAAAAGGGACCAGCAGTTAGCGTAATGGCTATGTTGCTGGACTCCCACATAGTCGACCACGGTTCGAGTCCCGGACCCAGTGGCTTAAACTCACGCCGGGCACGTGTGTGTGCGTGCCCAAGATCCCGAGAGGAGAATGAAGAAGAAGGGATTGTGGTGTGACCATCCCCCCTGGGGGGTGATTTCTCGCTTTCTGTCTCTCTGCCTCTCTCTGTCATCTGGTGAGCTCACGCACCCCATAGCAAAAACCTCTCCAAAAAAAAAATAAATAAAAAAAAAAGAAAAAAAAAAAAAAAAAAAAAGAAAGTATAGGCTTAGTCTTCTGAAAGGTCTAGGTCTCAGAAGAACATAAGCTGTATTTTCCGTTCTGTTTCAGAGTCCACAGGGAGTACCAAGGGTGGCATTCCTAAAAACAGCAAGATGTGGGGGACCAGCAGTTAGCGTAATGGCTATGTCGCTGGACTCCCATGTAGTCGACCGCGGTTTGCGTCCCGGCCCTGGTGGCTTAAAACTCATGCCAGGTGCGTTTGTGCATGCCTAAGATCCCGAGAGGAGTATGGAGGAGAAGGGATTGTGGCGTGGCCATCCCCCCTAGGGGGTGATTTCTTGCCTTCTGTCTCTCCATCTCTCTCTGTCTGGCGAGCGCACGCGCCCTATAACAAAAACCTCTACGAAAAAAAACACAAACCAGCAAGATGGCTTGATGCTGCCTACACCCAGGGCGCCCAGGACAGAAAGCCACATGCATTTGGTGAACAGAGAGCCTCCTGGATGCTGAGAGACATAAGTTTTTCTATCTGAGATCAGGAATCCACATATGCATGGACAATATGGAAAGGTATAAAAGGAGATGCCACTTGATTCTCAAGTATATTTTTGAAAAATTTTTATTTTAATTTACATTTAACCACGTATATCTTCACAGTGAACAACATTGCTTTTTACAGCATGAATACCATGCATATCAGTCAGGACAAAGACATTACTATATACACTATCATCAGCAAATAGCTTTTCATTTTTTTTCAATTAAACGTATTTCTTTTTCTTCCCCGGTTCCCCATCCCCCTCCTTCCCTCGATTACCCACCCCCTTATTATCCCTATTCTCTCTCTAGTATCTACATTGCCCTCCCTGCTACTATACCTTCCAAACTTTCAGTTTCTGCTATACAGTGCAGATAATCAGTATATACTGAGTGGAGACATACAAAGTCTGTCTTTCATTGTCTGGCTTGCTTGACTTAACATTAAGTCTTTCATATTCATCCCCTTTGTATCAAATGTCAGGGTCTCATTGTTTTTTATGGCTGAGTAGTATTCCATAGAATATATGTGCCACATTTTTTCAACCCAATTATCTATTTTTGGACATATGGATGGATTCCATGTCCTAGTGGTTGTAAATAATGCTACAATAAACATGGATGTCCAAGTATTTTTCAGACTGAGGATTTTTCTATCCTTTGGGTAAATACCTAAGAGTGGATTTACTAGGTACCATGGTAGTAGGTTTTTGAGGAATCCCCACATCATTCTCCAAAGGTTGTACTGATTTGCATTCCCACTAACAGTGTAGGACAATTACCTTTTCACCACAGCTTTGCCAGCACTTACTATTTTTTTTTAATTTTACCATTCTAATTGGGATTAAGTGGTATCTCATTGTGGTTTTCATTTGCATTTCCCTTATGATAAGAGATGTTGAGCATGTTTTCATATGTTTTTGGACCATTGATATATCTTTTTCAGAGAATTGTCTGTTTTGCTCCTTTTCCCATCTTTTAATTAGATTGATTATTTTATTGTGGGTACACTACTTGAGTTTCCTATATATTCTGGCTTTCAATCCCTTAACTAAGGTATAATTTGCAAATATATTCTCCCACTCTGGGGATTGTCTTCTCACTCTACCTATTGTTTCTTTTGCTGTGCAGAAGCAGCCTAATATAGTCCCATTTGTCTATTTTGGGGACTATTTCCTGTGCTTTGGAGGTCTTCTTTAAGAAGTCTTTGCCTATTCCAAGGTCTTCAAGAGCTTTCCTGTCTTTTCCACAAGTATTTTTATAGTTTGAAGTTTTATTTTTAGATCCTCAATCCATTTTGAGTTAATTTTTGTTAGTGGTGAGAGATATGGATCCAGTTTCATTTTTCTGCGGGTGAATATCCAGTTCTCCCAGTACCATTTGCTGAAGAGATTTTCTTTTTCCCACCAGATTGTCTTGTGCACTTTGTCAAAGATCAGTTGGCTGTAAGTTTTAGGGTTTATTTCAGGGTTCTCAATTCTGTCTCATTGGTCTACTTGTCTGTTTTTGTGCCGATATCATGTTATTTTAATTATCACAGCTTCGTAATATGTTTTGATGTTGGGAAGTGTGACACCTCCTACTTTATTCCCCTCGTACAGTATTGCTTTGGTGAGACAGGGCCATTTATGCTTCCAGACAAATTTTTTCTATTTCTGTGAGAAATATCTGGTAGTTTGATTGGAATTGCATTAAATTTGTAGATTAATTTTGATAGGATTGACATCTTGATTATATTAATTCTTCTAATCCAGAAACATGAGAGGTTTTTCCACTTTTTTGTACCATTTTTCATTTCTTTCTCTGGCGTTTCTTTCATAGTTTTTCTTGTAGAGATCTTTGACACCTTTGGTAAGGTTTATTCCTAGGTATCTTATCAATTATGTGGAAATTTCTTCCTTCAATTCTATCTTGGTTTGTCCACTGTTGGTGTATAAAAATGATATAGATATTTGTATGGTGGGATCCTTTTTATTTCTTGGTTCTAAATTTCTCTATATTTCTCTATATTTGGAAAATTTTCAGATAGTATTTCATGAAAGAGGTTGTCCATGCCTTTAGAAGATTCTTTACCTTCTAGAATACCCATTATACAGATACTTGGACATTTCATAATGTCTAGAATTCCCCATATGTTGTCCTCATTTTTTGTTGTTATTGTTGTTACTGTTGTTTTCTTTCTTTTTGGAGATTTGGTCTGTACTGAAGACTTTGTCTTCAAGGTCAAAAATTCCTTCTTCTGCATGGTCCAATCTGTTGTTAATGCTTTCTAGGAAGATTTTAATTTATTGTGTTGTATTCTTCATTTCCAGAGGACCTGTTTGATTTTTTTTAGGGTGTCTATTTCTTTATGAAATTTCTCTTTCATGTCCTGAAATTAACATAAAATCTCAAACTATAAAAATACTTGTGGAAAAGACAGGAAAGCTCTTGAAGACTTTGGAATAGGCAAAGACTTCTTAAAGAAGATCTCCAAAGCACAGGCAATAGTCCCCAAAATAGATAAATGGGGCTATATTAGGCTGCTTCTGCACAGCAAAAGAAACAATAGGTAGAATGAGAAGACAACCCTCAGAGTGGGAGAATATACTTGCAAATAGACTGATTGTCTATTTTCTCTTGCATCTCATTAAGTTTTGTATTACAATATGTCTCTTGTAATAATGCCTGTTTCCTTGCTGATTTGATTTATCTGGTTTCTTTCTTTGTTCTTCTTGATTAATCTAGCTAATGCTGTGTCAATTTTATTTATCTCCTTCTTTCTTTTTTTTTTTTTTTTGCCCCCCCCCAAAAAAATCACCTTTATTTAACACATACTCTGCTGAGAAGGCTGAGGCTATGGAAGCGGCAGGCTGGACTTAATGGAGTTTCTGGACAGCTGGGCATCACTGCTGAACTTTACTACCTTGGAGTTGGCAGGGACACCAGACATCCTGGACTGGGACCACTCTGGTTTTACCTTCAGTTTGCTGTGGTTTTCTAAGACTTGGGCTGCAGTTACCAAAGCAGCTTTTGAGTTCAGAGTTTGGAAAGGAGGGGTGGAAAAGTCCTCTTCCTCATCGTCGCCGATGTCCCAAATATCACTGGTATTCTGGGCAAACTCATGAAAACTGGAGGCCTTCTTATTCTTCAGAGGAACTGTGTTGACTTTTGACCGTTCTTTAATGAAGTTTTTAGTGAGCTGAGGGTCCAGAGGAGGGTGTTGTGCTCCATACACAGACTGGATGCCGGCAGCTTGGCACTCCTCTTCCAAAACTGCTTGCTGTTCTCGGCGGACATTGCTCTGGCCTCCGGGAAGGCCATGTGGGTGGGTCAGGGGATGCCCAGCGAGAAGCCCCCAGTACCCCGCAATCTGAGGGCCAACCCAGGCCGCTTCCCTGCCACCGGTCACCCCAATTTTATTTATCTTCTTAAGGAACAAGCTTTTGGTCTCATTTATTTTCTGTAAAGTTCTTTTATTCTCTATTTTATTTATTTCTGCTTAAATCTTTAGTATTTCTTTTCTCCTGGAAAATTTTGGGATTCCTTGTTGTTGTTTTTCTAGTTCCCTGAGTTGTGTTATTAGGTGTTTATTTATCACCTTCCTGCTTTTTTATTGTGGGCACTAATTGCTATGAACTACCCTCTTATGACTCCTTTTTTGTGTGTGTCCCAGAGGTTATCAACAGTTATTTGTTCATTATCATTGACTTCTATGAATCTTTTGGTTTTAGTCTTAATTTCTTCTATAGTTGTAAGGTCATTTAGGAGTAGGCTGTCCAGTTTCCATATGTTTGTGAACTTTTGAAGACTCTTTCTGTAGTTGATTTCAAGTTTGATTTCATTGTGCTTGGAAAAGATACTACATACAGTTTTTATACCTTTGGATTTGTAAAGGCTTGTTTTGTGCCCTATCATGTGGTCTGTCTTAGAAAATGTTTCATGTGGAGGTGAGAAAAATGTGTATTTTGTGGTAGTTGGGTGAAATACTTTGCAGATGTCTATCAAGTCCATTTCATGTATAATATCTCTAAGATTTTTTACCTCTTTGTTTATTTTTTGTCTAGATGATTTGTCCAGAGGAGTCAGTGGGGTGTTGAGATTCTCCTATAATTACTGTATGGCAGTCTCTCTCTCCCTTGACATTTAACTGTCTCTCTTTGTTATATTTAGGTGTTCCAGTGTTGGGTACATAGATACTTACAAGTGATATATCTTCTTGGTGAACAAGGCCTTTTATTCCTATAATGTCCTTTGTCTCTTCTCACATCTTTACCTTAAAATCTATTTTGTCTGATACTGATATCACCATTCTGGCCTTTTTTTGGTTTCCATTTGCATTGAATATCTTTTCCAGCCCTTCACTTTCAGTCTATGTATGTCTTTATCAGTGAGGTGTGTTTTTTGTAAGCAGCATATAGACAGCTTCTGTTTTTGTATCCATTCAGCCAGTTTGTGTCTTTTAATGGGAAAATTTAATCCATTAACATTCAACACTATTATCAATATTTGTGTATTTGCCCCTGTCATTTTGTTAGTAATTTTTTCAGATGTTTTCTGTTCTCCTATTTCTGTTTGTCTCTCTTGTTATTCTGATACAATATTCCCCTCAATACTTCCTATAGAGCTGGTATATTATTAGTGAATTCTTTCAGTTTCTGTTTACCTGAGAATATTTTGTGCTTCCCATGAAGGATAATCTTCCTGGATATAGTTCTCTTGGTCAAAATTGTTTTTCTTTTAATGTTTTGAATACATCTCCCCATGCCTTCCTTGCCTACAATGTTTCATTTGAGAGGTCTGACGTTAGCCTAATGGGATAATCTTTATAGTAACTTGACGTTTCTCCCTTGCCATTTTTAGAATATAGTCTTTGTCTTTACTTATTACCAATCAGGCTGTGATGTGCCAGGGGTGAGGGAGGATCTTTTTGTGTAGATTTTATTTGGGGTTCTTTTTATTTATTGGGTCTGAATTTCTCCATGTTTCATATATTCAGAAAATTTTAAGATAGTATTTCATGAAAGAAGTTTTCCATGCCTATAGCAGATTCTTTGCCTTCTGGAATACCCATTATATAGATATTTGGGTGTTTCATAGTTTGTGGAATTTTCCATATGTTATCCTCATTTTTCTTTTGGTTGTTGCTGTTTTTTTTTTTTTTCTTTCTTTCTTTCTTTCTTTCTTTCTTTCTTCCTTTCTTTCTCTTTGGAGATTTGGTCTGTACTGAAGACTTTGTCTTCAAGGTCAGAAATTCCTTCTTCTGCTTTGTCCAATCTGCCATTAATGCTTTCTAGGAAGATTTTAACTTCTTGTATTGTGTTCATTTCCAGAAGTTCCATTTGATTATTTTTTAGGATGTCTATTTCTTTTTCTTTTTTTTTTAACATTTTTATTTCATTTTCTTTTATACATTTAATCACATTATTTAGCTTACAAAGTGAATATTTCAACAGGTGAACATTTCTCCCTAGTCCAGTTGCTCTTTCATGTCCTGAAATGATTTTCTCATTTCCTAGAACTGATTGTCTTTTTTTCTTGCATCTTATTAAGTTTTTGTCACTATGAATATTCAGAGTTCTTTTTCTGACATTTCTGTGTATTTCTCTGTGCTCTCCTGTTGGTGAGAAGCTATTATGGTCTCTTGGGGATGAGTTACCACCTTGTTTTCTGAGGTTTCTTTGAGATCTGTGCTGGTTCCTAGTCATCTGATGCAATATTCACTTTTTCTATTTACTAGAGTAGATTCTGTAGTAGTGGTTGAGGAAATTTCAACCTTAGTTCCCAGGTGTGTTCCTATTGAAGGACTCTGTCTCCCAGGTCAAAGCAGTTATGGGTAACTTCGGGTGCTTGACTCCTTTACCAAATGTTCAGTTCTTGATAAGCTAAAGAGATATAACTTAGTGAAGAGGATCAAGTTGGTGTACCAAAAGTTCCAAAGTTGGGACCAGCAGTTAGCATAATGGCTATGTTGCTGGACTCCCATGTAGTCGACTGCGGTTTGAGTTCTGGACCCGGTGGCTTAAACTCACGCCGGGTGCGTGTGCGTGTGTGCCCAAGATCCCAAGAGGAGAATGGAATAGAAGGGATTGCGGCATGGCCATGCCCCCTGGGGGGTGATTTCTCACTTTCTATCTCTCTGTCTCTGTCTGTCTGACGAGCGCATGCACCCTATAGCAAAAACCTCTCAAAACAAAAACAAAGTTACTTCCAGGTTCTGAGCACAAACTCACCCAAGGAGGCCTGCACAGACCTGGCTCTAGTCTCCCAGCAGGTGGGCAGGGCGAGCCCAGGCCACTGAATCAGTAGGTAATGGAGTCCAAAAGTTCCAAAGTTGCTCCTGGGTTCTGAATGTGGACTCCCCCTTTTCAAGTACTTCTAAACACACCTAAGAGTCAAGGGAAAGAATTAGATTTAGGGATTTCCCCTAACTGTATAGATTCAGCACGTGACTTAGCCATTAGATACAACTACTGTAACTCTATTACATTTCCCCATACAGGAAGAACTTAGGGAAGGGCAAGTCCCCTGCAGGTGGAATGTAAGCATGCTAGGCAATCGACCAGGGCAGTGCAGACCTAGATTTTATCTGGCTGGATATAGTCTCTGACTGATTGAATCACTGAGGCTGAACCTCTAACAGTGTCCTACTCACTCTAAACCAGGTCAGAAACATCTGGGTGTTCAGCTTTGAAGAATCTGTATAATGCACTCTAGATTGAAGCTAGTACTTACTCAATCTATGGCCAAAAGGCTTCAAAGAACTTGGTTTTGACCTATCACAAATTAAGCTATTTGAGTGCATACAGTAATATGGTTTTTCTGGAGATCAGAGAAGGGAGATCCTGCTCTCATCATAGGCTTTTTCAGTAGGAAGGACAAAGACTAAGACCGAATCATCAACCTGAACTTGAAAACATGTGCTTGGTGTCAAAGGTTGGATGTCCTGAACTTCATCCATCTGATACTTGAATTTTTTTTTCTTTGAGAGGTAAGAGAAAAATACTATGGTGTGTGGTTTGACAAAATCCTCCTAGATTTCCCATGTTTAACTCCTTAAAGGGAGCTCAGCTCCATATCAGTTAAAATAGAATGATATTTTTAGATGAAATAAGGGAACAGAATAATACTACTTTAATTTCAACTTTTATCATAATGCTCTAAGAAATCAGCATCAAAAAGTGAAAAACTACGAATAACAGAACCCAACACATGTCATGTCCCCCAGCTTCCACTCTCCTGAGGAGACCACTTCCTTTTGTTAAACTTAACCCTCAGATCCAGTCAGGAAAGGCATTCTCTATTAGAAATACAATGTCATTCCAGGAACCCAATGCCTCCTGCTATAGTTTGAATGTGTCCCCCAAAAGTCATGTATTCAAAATTGATATACAATGCAACTGTGTTGATAGGTGAGATCTTTTAAGGGAGATTAAGTCATGGAGCTCTTTCCTCAGGCACAGATTAAAGGACGAATTGCAAGAATGGGTTAGTTATTATGGAGTGAATCCCTTATAAAAGGATGAGTGTAGCCTCTTTATCTCTTTTGCGTATGAGTTTGCTCTATTGTCCCTTCTCCCTTCTTCCTTGGGATAACTCAGCAAGAAAACTCTCGCTATACGCTGACTCCTTCGTTGTGAACTTCTTGTTGTCTGAAACTGTAAGAAATAAATGTTTTTCTTCACAAATTACTCAGTCTGTTTTAACAACAACAAAAAAAAAAAATGGACCAAAACATCTCCCTCCTGAGGGAGCCCATATCCTGTGATTCCTGTTCTTCACTATTCTTGGTCGACAGCCCTTTCTAATTCCTTTATGAAGGAGCATCAAATCATTTGGTACAAATTTAAAAATATTTCTGTTTTTTTACTTTTTTTACTTTTCCTCTTCTATGATATATATTTTTTTTTTTTTTGAGAGGTTTTTGCTATAGGGCGCATGCGCTCGCCAGACAGACAGAGACAGAGAGATAGAAAGCGAGAAATTACCCCCCAGGGGGGATGGTCACGCCGCAATCCCTTCTCCTCCATTCTCCTCTCGGGATCTTGGGCACGCACGCACACGCGCCCGGCGTGAGTTTAAGCCACCGGGTCTAGGACTCGAACAGCGGTCGACTACGTGGGAGTCCAGCGACATAGCCATTATGCTAGCTGCTGGTCCCCTGTGATACTTTTTTTAATTTCTTGTTCTTTTATACATTAAATCATGTTATTTACCTTACAAAGTGAATATTCCAACATGTATGCATTTCTCCCTAGTCCAGTTGATAATATTATAAAATTATCTTCAACAGATAATACCATATTTCTTTGTCACATTAATGCTTTGCCTCTCTATATTTCTTCTAAATATCCTTCCTCAGACTCTACTCTTTCACCCACACTATATCTGGTATTCACAACTATTTACTGTGTTTCTATATCCTTTAATCAATCAGTTTTAATCGTAGAGTGCGGACATTCGGTATATATTAAGTGGGGGCATACAAAGACTCTCCTTCATAGCCTGGCTTGCTTCACTCAGCGGTAAATCCTCTATATTTATCCACTTTCTGTTAAAAGCCAAGGTCTTCTTGTTTTTTATGACTGAATAGTATTCCATAGAGGATATGTGCCACAGTTTTTCAATTCATTCATCTGTTTGTGGGCATTTGGGTTGGTTACATGTCTTAGCAATTGTGAATAATGCCGTAATAAACATTGATGTGCTAGCACTTTTCTAATGAAGAATTCTTCTGTCCTTTGGGTAGATACCAAGGAGTGGGATTGCTGGATCATATGGTAGTTCTATTCGTAGATTTTTGAAGAATCTTCAAATTGTTCTCCACAGTGGCTGGATGAATTTACATCCCCACCAGCAATGTAAGAGAGTTCCCCTTTCACCACACCCCCACCAGCACTTATCATTTTTTGTTGTTGTTGTTGTTGTTTTTTAATCTTAGTCATTCTGACTGGGGTTAGGTAGTATCTCATTGTTGTTTTGATCTGCATTTCCCTTACAATGAGGGATGTTGAGCATTTTTTCACATGCCTTTTGGCTATTCGAATGTCATCCTTAGAGAGTGTTTTTTTTTCAACTCATATATATAGTCTTTTAATAGGATTGATCATTTTTTTTTCAGAACAGCTGCTTGAGTTCCTTGTGTATTCTGGTTACCAGTCCCTTGTCTGACACGTAGTTTACAAAAATATTTTCCCATTCTGAGGGCTGTCGATTCACACTAATCACTGTGTCTTTTGCCATGCAAAAACTTCTTAGTCTGATGTAATCCCACTTGTCTATTTTGGGGATTATTGATGGTGCTTTAGGGTCTTATTTAAGAAGTCTTTGCTTACCCCAATATCTCCCAGAGTTTCCCCAGTGTTTTCCAGGAGCAGTTTTATAGTTTGAGGTCTTAGGTTTTAGATCTTTGATCCACCTTGAGTTGATTTTTGTCAATGGTGAGAGGTAGGCATTCAGATTCATCTTTCTGCAGGTGGGAATCCAATTTTTTCAGCACCATTTGTTGAAGAGGTTTCCCTTTTCCCACTGGATTTACTGGTACCTCTTGTCAAAAACCAGTTGTTTTGGAATTTATTTCTGGGGACTCTATTCTGTTCCATTGGTCCACCTGTCTGTTTCTGTGCCAGTACCATGGAGTTTACTATATTCATTCACCTTTCCCACTAAATACCAAATCCCTTAACAACTTCCCAAGCCGTCATAATTTTGTTCTCATTTTTTTAGGGTAAGAGCTGCTTATAGGGACCAGCAGTTAGCGTAATGGCTATGTCGCTGAACTCCCATGTAGCCGACCATGGTTCGAGTCCTGGACCCAGTGGCTTAAATTCACGCCAGGCACGTGTGCGTGCATGCCCAAGATCCCAAGAGGAGAATGGAGGAGAAGGGATTGCAGCATGGCCACACACACACACCCTCCGCCAGGGGGGGTGATTTCTCACTTTCTATCTCTCTGTCTCTCTCTGTCTTTCTGGAGAGTGCATGTGCCCTATAGCAAAACCCTCTCCAAAAAAAAAAGAAGCTGCTTATAATGGTGTCGAGAAGTGGCTAGAATTGTGTTCCCCATTCTCCCCAACACCACCCCCCTTTTTTTTTTTACCAGGCCTAGTCCTGAGATGTTGGGAATATAGAGCACGGGCAGGAATGGCAGAGTTCTTCTTACAACACTGCTTTTGGGCTTACAGAGGAAGGTGTTCTTGAACTCTGATAGAGAATTATTTCATCTGATTTGAGGAGTGGTGTGTACAGTTGTTCAGAGTGTGACCATCAGTGTTTTCCTGTTTCTTGAAAAAAAAAAAAAAAAAAACTTTTAGAAGGCCTGAATAGTTCTCAAGTTTAAATTCTTGACATTTTGATCCTTGTAGAAAATCCATGGTTCCAACACTTCTGAGAAGCTCTGCTTTTCAACATAGTCATGAGCTTCAGTCTATCTACACCCGTAAGGGTCTCAAAGTTCTCAGCTGGGATGGGAGTTACTGCCAACTTCTTTCAGAAAAGTTATCCCATATTTCCTCTAGGCTCACTAATTCAGGAAATGATAGAAAGTTGTCTTCAGCAGTCCCTAGAATACACCATGCTATGGTGGACACATGACAAGCTCCCCTAGAACTCCCTGATTATGCCCAGTCCTAACCAAAGAGCCAGAGTTAGTGTGTGGGTTTCTAAGGTGCTCAACCATCCCAGCTGGGACAAAGCTCCATTGTTCTGACTGTTTGAGTGACTCTTAGAAAGCTCCATTCTGCATATAAGATGGTAGATCATCCCCTTGCTCTTCTCCATGAGGAGGGCAGGAACCTGTCTCTTACCATAAATGATGCTCTCCCTATAAAGAAATCTCTTCTCTTGTTTCTTCCCAAGATTCCTCTTGCTTGTTACATGCTCCATTCATTCTTTTATTCAGTCTACAAATATTTATTATTTTTCACAATTGGTCAGATGATGTTACCAATATTGAAGGCATAGTTATTGTGACTTCCTGAGGAAACACATTCACTGGCCCCATGGAGTTCCCTCTTAGGTAGTGGAGAAAAAAAAAAAGAATTCCTCAGCAATAGACGGACATATTATGAAAGAAAGAATGTAGCAAGATGAGTAGTTAGAGTATGTGTGATGGGCTCTTGTAGACTGGGAAATGAAGTGGGGAAGATTTTTATTTAGAAGTAGGTTTTTCTTCAAATGCATGGAAGACTTGTGGGGGTGACCCACATGCTGATTTGACACACATGCTGACCCACTGAGCTCATTCATGCAGAGGACAGGAGGATCTCAGCATAGACGCGCTTGCAGGTGGGAGAATCAGCAGGTCTCCAGTGAGGCCAGAACAAGAGAGCCAGGGGAGCAGGGAGGAAGGAATGGTAGGAAGACCAGAGGGATATCTCATCTGGGCCTGGGAGGTGGGCACATGGTAAGAGCTCTGATATTATTCTGGGCATAAAGTGAAGCCATTAAAGGATTCTGAGCAGGAACATAACAGGACCATACTGATATGTTTGATCCCTATATATTATAATCCTTCAGGTAAGGAAGTTCATGGTGGATTTCAGAGAGTGGAATAATGGTCATTTGTGCACATGAAAGCACATTTCAGCATAGAGTGAATAGGATTTTTTGACATATATGACTGACCCAAAATACTAGCTTTCATTGCCAATGAAGGAGGCTGAGTGTGATGATTCTTCTTTTTTTTTTTCCAAAGAGATAAATTTTTGCTCTAAGATATGTGTGCTCACCAGAGAGACCAAAAGCAAGAAATCACCCCTCACAGGATGACCACACAGCAGTCTCTTCTCCTCCATTCTCCTCTCAGGATTTTGGACACACACACATCCCAGCATAAATTCCAAGCTGGGTCTCGAACTGCAATCAATCAAGTGGAAGTCCAGCACTTTAACCACTATGCTATCTGCTGGTCACAAGCTGAGTGTGATTCTTAATTCAGAGTTAAGAAGCTCCAATATTTCTCTTACTATGTGATTCTTTTAGACACATTCCATATCCACAATTAAACACCTGTTTTGTCTTATGCAGAGTGCAGGAGACCATTACCCATCACATAGTTGTTCACAACAGAAACATTGTTGATTCCTTCATAATCATATGACTATTTTTCACCTCCCAGGACCTCAGTTTTTTACATGGAAAAATAATGATTAATGGTTCATGGAGAATTGTTATAAAAATTTCTCATATAAAGCTCTTACAACCTTATCAGAAACAGAATAAACTCTCAGTATGTGTATAATATGAATGTGTGATTTGTGTGATCATTTAAGAATGAGGCTGTGAGCTCAAACAGTTCACTAAGTGAAGGAAGTCATACCTCTGCTTCCAAACCAGCCTAGAAATTATATTTTCTCCTTAACTCAGCATATGACTTCATCTGCATTTCTGATTGTTGGTAGCTAGTATTTGCCTTTGTTTCTCAAGGTGCCCAGACCAGTCACACAGGACCTCTGTATCAGAACAGCTTTTTAAAGTGACACACCCACGTCCAGGACATATAACTCCTTCCTTCCTCCTTAAAAAGCCTGGGAGTCCTAGACCAGCATCCCAGAGCTCTTGGACGCAGTTAGAGCTTTAACTTTGAACTTAGGGACAAGATCTACTCTGGACAAAGGTAACTTCTGCTGCTTAGAAGCTATAGATGGGGAACTTTCTACCACCACTATGTCTAATGTAGAGGTGCACTTGGGGTTATAGTCAAAGCTTCAAGGAATTGGAGGGACTGGGGCTATTTCTAAAGGTATGGTAGGTGGTTTACTTATACTCTAGTAGGGATAACTACAGAGTCAGACACTGGCAATCCTGAAGTAGATACCATGATCAACAATTGGCTCTGATTGTGGAAAGTCTGTGATTTTTTGAGAATATCCTGTAATGCCCTAAGCAGAAGCCCAGAGGCAGATACCTCCTGGTAGTTGAAATAGCTAATGATATTTATGAATGGCCATGAGCAGGGATCTTAGAAATGCCTTTTTTTGGATGATGAATGGAGGAAGATAAGAGTCACAGAGAGGATTGAAGCCAGTTTCCTAGAGAGATTCAGCTTGAAGTCTGGGAAAATGGTCACTCACCAGCTTTGAGGAGGGCTAGAATGGGTTCTCTAAACTCAGAGACTCAGAGCACTAGAAGGTACTCAGGGGGATGCTTTGGAACCTCCTAAGATTCCAGATGTGTACTTAAACAATATCCCAACACAATCCTGGAGAACCAGGACCACACCAGCCATTAGAGAAATGGGATATTTCTTCAGGACTTGCTGGCCTTGAAATATGCTCTTCCCATCCTTACGTTTGAATATGAGTTTGGGACAGAATTTAAGGGCAGTTCTCTCTAAAAAAAATTTTACAATTTTTCAGGGTAAGAGAAGAGAAATTCATAATATGTTTTCCTTCTTCCCTTCCCTCACATGGCGAACTGCTGCTGACAGCCTCCTCTCCACCATCTGAGTATCCTGTCCTCATTATAAAAAAGTTCTGAAATCACGATGGAGTCCGAGAACCAAGGTAAGCGATGAATCACACAGCAACCTGGAATTATCTCCATCCAACCTTGCCAATGCAATATGGTACAAGGGCCCCTATCACTAGTTCGGCTATCCATGAGTTAGCTCTTGACAAAATACCCAGAAATCCTTCCACTACTTGCCTTTGAACTGTCAGGTGTGTTGCTTGGGACTTTGAGACAACCTTGTCTCCCTCCCTGCCCTATCTGGACCTCCATTCCTGCTCAGGGAGACTGGGTTATAAAGAGATTCTGGCTTATCCCCTGCCACATGCCTCTGAATTCCTTCTATGCTCCTGAATTAAAGCTTATCAGCTCAGTTCAAGGACACCTGTTCTCTAGTCCCAGGCTGAACTTTGAATCATCCAAGACGAGTGACAACAGTGCAGGTTGCTGTTGAGCATCAGAGAAATAGAGAAGTAGAGAGATCACCAATCACCTACTACCACACATCTTTGAATGCTCAGAATTAACTTGAAGAAATTAGGAAGGAATGTATAAATCATCAGATAACTAGAAGCCATCACAGAAGCACAAGAAATATGAGCAACCAACAAAATATCTCTGCCCAAGAGAAAACATCAATTCCTCATAATCCACAGACAACACAATGAAACTTGTGGAAATGTCATATAAACAATTCAGAATATGTACAGTGACAAAACTAAATGAGATGCAAGAAAAAAGAGTCAATGAGTTCCAGGAGATGAGGAAGTCTTTTCACAATTTGAAAGAAAAAATGGGCACCATAAAAAAAAAGAATCAAACCAAAGTGTTAGAGATGAAGACTGTGATACAGGAAATTAAAACCTACCTTTAAAGTATTAAAAGCAGATTAGATCATGTAGAAGATCAAATCTCAAAAGTGAAAGACAAAATCTCTGACTTAGAAAAAATTATCAAGAAGACTGAGAAAATAACCAAGAAAAGTGAGGACAATATACAAGAAATATTCAATACCATTAAGGAACCAAACATCAGGATAATTGATATTCCAGAAGGTGAAGAAAATAATAAGGGCATTGATCATTTATTCCATGAAATCCTTGAAGAAAACTTTCCAACCCTAGAAAGGCATTCAAATATCCAGACCCAAGAAATACAAAGGACCCTAAATAGAATCATCCCAAGAAGATCTCCAAGGCGCACACAGCCAGATTGGCCAAAACCATGGACAAATATAAGTTACTAAAATTGGCAATAGAGAAACATCAAGTGACTTACAAAGTTTATCCCATCAGGTTAGCATCAGATCTCTCGTTGGAAACTACACAGGCAGGAAAAGAATGGGGAAATATAGTCAAAGTGTTAAATGAAAAACAATGTCAACCAAGATTACTATAACCAGCAAAATTATCCTTTGTACGGGAAAAAAAAGATAAAAACATTCTCAGATGGAAAAAAATCTAAAATAGGGACCAGCAGTTAGCGTAATGGCTATGTCGCTGGACACCCATGTAGTTGACCGTGGTTCAAGTCCCAGACCTGGTGGCTTAAAACTCACACCGGGCATGTGTGCGTGTGTGCCCAAGATCCCGAGACAAGAATGGAGGAGAAGGGATTGCAGCATGCCATGCCCCCCCTGGGGGGGTGATTTCTCACTTTCTGTCTTCTGTCTCTCTCTGTATTTCTGGCGAGTGCATGTGCCCTATAGCAAAAACCTCTCCAAAAAAAAAAAAAAAACTAAAATAATTTATTAGCTCCAGACCAGCTCTTCAAGAAGTTCTGAAGAGAGTGCTATACCAGGAAAACTAGCATCAGACAGATATAAGAGAAAAAATAAATAAAATGACTCATTAATGATAGGAACAGGTTTGGAAATGTCAGTAATAACATTTAACATTAATGGATTAATTCTCCTAACAAGAGACACAGACTGGCTGAATGGATAAGAAAACAGAAACCCTCTATCTGTTGCTTAAAGAAACACATCTTATGGAGAAAGATATACATAGACTAAAAGTGAAGGGCTAGAAAAAGGTGTTCTATGCAAACAGAAATGAAAAAAGGGCTGGAGTTGTGATGCTGATTTCAGACAAAACAGACTTTAAGACAAAAACTATAACAAGAGACAAAGAAGGATATTACATAGGAGTAAATGGGCTAATTCATCAAGAAGACATAACGCTTATAAATTATGCAGCCAACTCAGGAGCACCTAAATGTGTGAAGGAAAGATTGCTAGAGCTAAAAGGAAAGGTAGATTGCAACACTGTAATTGTTGGGGATCTCAACATCTCCTTTAGACAGAACTTCTAGACAAAAAATAAGCAGAGAGATATAGGACCTAAATGATACTGTAAATCACCTGGGCTTGACAGATATCTGTAGAACTTTCCATCCTAAGACCACAAAACATACATTTTTCTCACCCCCTCATCAAACCTTTTCAAAGAATGACCATATAATAGGACACAAATCAAGCCTTTACAGACTCAAAGGCATAGAAACTATATCCAGCATCTTCTATGACAATAAGGAATTAAACTTAATATTAATTTCAGGAAAAAAATCCTCAAAAATACACAGACACATGGAAACTACACAACTACTTCTGAATAACTTCTCAACTACTGAAGAAATTAAACCTGAAATCAAAAAACTTATGTAAATAAATTATAATGAGTACAAGAGTTTCCATAATATATGGGACACCACAAAAGCAATCATAAAATGGAAATTCATAGTAATAAGTGCTCATAAGAAAAAGATGGAAGGGTGGCAAATAGACAACCTAAATCATGCCTCATGGAATTGGAAAAACAACAAGAAATATGCCAGGCGAAAAGAAATAATAAATATTTGAGAGGATAAATGAAATAGAAAATAAACAAACTATACAGAAAATAAATGAAAGCAAAAGCTGGTTCTTTGAAAAGATTAACAAGATTGACACACCATTAGCTAGACTGATTAAAAAGAAGAAAGAAAGAAACTAGATAAATCAAATATGTAATGAAACAGGCAACATTACTACAGACACATTAGAAATACAAATCATCATTAGAGGATACTATGAGTGACTATATGCCAACAAATGAGAGAACATAGAGGAGATGGACAAATTTCTGCATGCATATAATCTGCCAAGATTGAATCAGGAGAACAGAGAAAGCCTGAATAGATCCATTACATCCAGGAGATTGAATCAGTAATAAATAATCTTCTGACAAAAAAAAAAAAAAAAAAGCCCAGGTCCTGATAACTTCACTTCTGAATTTTATAAAACTCTTAAGGAAGAGTTAGCCCCCATTCTGCTCAAATTATTTCTAAAGATGCAAAAGGAAGAAACCTCCAAAATTCATTTTATGAAACCTCCATCATTCTCATTCCCAAAACAGATAAAGATATGACAAAAAAAAAGGAAAACTACAGACCAATATCTTTGATGAATATAGATGAAAAAATTCTCAACAAGATTCTTGCAAGTCATATCTAACAATATATAAAAAAGATTATTCATCACGACCAGGTAAGCCTTATTCCAGGGATGCAAGGGTGGTTCAACATACATAAGACAATAAACATAATACATCATATTAACAGAAAGAAAGATAAAAGCCATATGATCATGTCAATTGATGCAGAGAAAGCATTCAACAAAATACAACATCCCTTCATGATTAAGACTCTTAGCAAGATTAGATAGAAGGGTCATTTCTCAACACACTAAAGCTGTATATGAAAAACCTATAGCTAATATACTGAATGGGGAAAAGCTAAAAGTTTTTCCACTAAAAGCTGATACTAAACAAGGCTGCCCACTTTCTCCACTCCTTTTCAATATAGAGCAAGAAGTCTTAGCCAATGCAATCAGAACAGAGAATAATATAAAAGGCATTCAAATAGGCAAAGAAGAGTTGAAAATATCTTTATTTGCAGATGACATGATGGTATACTTAGAAGACCCAAATGTTCCCATGAAAAAATTTCTCAAAGTAGTAAATGAATACATTAAAGTGGTAGGATACAAAATCAGCATCCAAGAATCTATAGCAATTCTATATACATACAACAAGTTGAATGAGATAGAACTCAAGAAAGGAATCCCTTTTATCATAGCCACAAAACGTATATGTATAAGATACCTAGGGGGTAAACCTAACTAAGGAAGTCAAAGACCTTTACAAAGTAAACTATGAAAATCTTCAAAAAGATATTGAAAATAACACAAAAAAGGAGAACATCCCATGTCCCAGGATTAGAAGAATTAATATAATCAAAATGGCAATTCTACCCAAATTAATCTACACATTTAATGCAATTCTAATCAAATGACCAGTGACATTCTTCACAGATCTAGAAAAGACAATCATAGAATTTGTCTGGAATCGGGACCAGTAGTTGGCGTAATGGCTATGTCGCTGGACTCCCATGTAGTTGACTATGGTTAGAGTCCCAGACCTGGTGGCTTAAACTCACACCGGGCACGTGTGTGTGCCCAAGATCCCAAGAGGAGAATGGAGGAGAAGGTATTGCAGCGTGGGCATCCCCCTGGGAATGATTTCTCTCTTTCTTTCTCTCTGTCTCTCTCTGTATTTCTGGCGAGCGCACACGCCCTATAGCAAAAACCTCTCCAAAAAAAAAGAAAAAAAAAAAAAAAAGAATTTGTCTGGATTCATAAATTTATATTGGGTAAATTCTTTTTACAAGCCAAATTATGTATAGTGATCAAATGTTTACAAAAATAAGAAGAATAAAAATAAAATGAATTAAAAATAAAAATAAATAAGTGGACAAGGCAGTTATTTAAAAGAAACTAGAGAGTATAAACAAGATTATTTTATTAAATTACCTTTCAGTCAAAGTAGCTGCTTAAAATATCCCCAGAAAAAAAAATTTTTGCACAAGGTACAATATGCATGAACCTTGAGAACGCTGTGCTGAGTACAATATAACCATCACAAAAGGACAAATACTGCAAGATTCCATTCATGAGGTGACTCAGGAAGTAGAATGGTGGCTACCAGGGGCCAGGGAAGGAGCTAGATGGTGGTTATGTAGAACCACGTGAATGTATTTACTGGCAATGAACAGTAAACTTAAAACTGGTTAAAAAAAATACCCAGAAATCTGTGTTTCAAAATCTAACGCACTTAGACCTTTTCTTATTATCTGTATTTATAATTGCTTGTTTATTGAGTAAAAAGGATAAAGAGAAAAATAGCATACTGATCATCTATTTAAATATGGGGTATTTGTTACTAGCCAGAAGCTTTATCAGTCAAGAAAAGCCATGTCACTAATTTTGTTAGGAAAAAAAAAAAAAAAAAAGGAATCTTGAAACTCTCTTGATGAATGGGTACAGATAAGTTCAGATGCTTTGACCCACAAACTAGCCCCTGCCTTATGGTTTTCTTTATCTCATTTTTTAATTTGCTAGAGGGCATGTGCAAAGAAAAGAAGAGAGAGAAAGAGAGAGAGGGAGGAGAGAGCACACAATGAGAAAGCACCTCCCCTCTCCCTGCATGGGAGATGGTCACACTGCAATCTCTTGTCTTCCATTTCTCCTTTTCAGATTTTGGGCATGCACATACATGTGCCTGGCATGTTTCTCAAACTGCCGGGTCCAAGACTTGAACCGTGTAGGTGAACAGTGGGATCCAGCCACCTTACCCACTACACCACTGACTGGACCCACCCTTTATCTTATATCCACTCTCTCAGAGCAGTAAGCCTATTCCTAGGAATTCAGAAGCCATTATTACCAATTTTCTTTGCACAGCAGAAGAAGGTAGCCCTCTTTCTGTTCCTAGCACAGCAATAGCTTGTGGCCCTAAGAAGCATCTGAAGCAGGGAGCAACTCCACCGCATTGGATGCTGGATAATTGTCCCGTGTGTTTGCTCCTCACCCATCCGCTCATTCCTACAAGCTGAGGGAAATGTCTTCCTCTCATCATTTTCCTAAGGGACAGACTTAAGGATACCTTAACAGGAGACGAAGTGAAGATGATCTGCATGCAGTTATTCATTAAGATTTATGGCAGAGTCTGTACTGACATAACCTACCCTGCTGGTTTTGTAAATGCCATCAGTATTGACAAGATCAGAGAGAATTTCCATCTGATCTATCATCACTTTGCTGACTCAGGGTCACTTCGCTGTCCATCGTATTACACCTGAGAAGGCCAAGTACAGGTTGTGCAAAGTGAGAAAAATCTTTGTGGGCACAAAAGAATCCCTCACCTGGTGACCCATAATGCTCACATCAACTACTACCCAGATCCTCTCATCGAGGTGAACAACACCATTCAGATTAATTCAGAGCCTGGCAAGATTAATGACTTCATCGAGTTTGACCCTGGTAACCTGTGTATGGTAACTGGAGGTGCTGACTTGGGAAGAATTGGTGTGATCACCAACAGAGAGAGACATCCTCGCTCTTTCAATGCTGTTCAAGTGAAAGATACCAATGGCATCTGCTTTGCCGCTTGACTCTCCAAAATTTTTTGTTACTGGCAAAGGCAATAAGCCATGGATTTCTCTTCCCTGAGCAAAAGGTATCCACTCACCATTGCTGAAGAGAAAGACAAGACTGGCAGAGCAGTGGATGAAATGGTCTCTAGATGTTATGTTGAAGAGGTCTTCCTAATTAAATAATGATGATACTGCATGGAAAAAGAAAGCCATTATTACCAGGATGCAATCAGAGTCCTGAAGTTAATAAACTGACATGTATTTATGTTTTTCTGTCATCGGTCAGCCAAGAAATATCCTGACTCTTTCAGGATTCGTGATTCCCAGCAGATGGTGTGGGTCTTGAATGGACTGTCTTTAACAGCGGCTCCACTTACCAACAGTGTCAAGCCTGGTGAGTGACAATCTAAGCTACTGGTTCTTCTTGAAGGGACACTAGCTGCACTGGGGTTAGGACTTAGACCACAGGAGCATGGCCCTGAATCTCACAAACTTGTGGGCACCAGCCCACCTCTCCAGAGGAAGGGAAAGGAAGAGCAAGGTGCTTTCTTCCACACAGACAAACATATACCTAGAAATGAAGGTGTAAGGCATTGCCAGCTCCCTTTACCAGAAAACACACATGCATGTGCATGCGCGCACACACACACACACACACACACACCATCAGATTCTGAGTATCTTTCCAAGCAACAATTGACCTTCTCCTTGCAGTTTTCTTCTTTAAATGCTAACCATCACTTACGTATGTCCTCAATCTCAACCTCTCTCACCTTTCTATCACTAAACCTACATACCTTTCTCCATTGGCATCTTCTTTTCTCTCAATAGGTGAATAATCCCTCCCACATCAAAAATCAGCCCATTGCAGCTTCTCTCCCTTTCTCCAGAACTTTAAGAGAGGAATTTAATTACTCTCTTCCCTGCATACTTCACTTCTGTCTGTCTACTGGATCTGACAAAAATGCTATAAAATAGCACCTCCAACCATCACACTAAAAACCTTCCTTTGGTTTGCACATTCTACTCCTATTACCTTTCCATTTTCCTGTTGCAACCATAACCAAACTCTTCCAGGGGGAGTTGGCTGCAGAATTTGCCTCTTCTTCACTTCTACTCGCCCTTACATCACAGCACTCTAACCTCTCAACTGATAACTGACTGTTCCTTTGCAGCTCCTATTTCCCAGGTTACCAATGACCTTCCAGAACCCTAAACCAAAGGACACTTCCTAACAATAATAGGAAGCATTATTGTCATATTATTTGACCCCACTGCTGCAATTACCACAGTTGATAACTTCCCTTCTTTAACACATTCCATCTTCTTTTTCTGTAAGAATATTCATTCTCCTGTGGTTTAGTGCTTCCTAATTTGTATTTTCCTTTATGACTCCATTTTCTCTCTGAAATCTCCAGATAATGGGGTTCCTCAGAGCTCAGTCTGCTGTCACTATACAAGCCAATTAGGGACGTGAGCTGCTCTCTTGGCTTAATGCCCTGTGCTCATTCTCCAGCATTCATGGTTCTGACACATGTCCTCTCTGCCCAACTGACTCACATCCTCAGACATCTCTGACTTCTGCATCCCAAATGGAACTATGGGTCTTCCTTCTTTCTCAAAACTGCTAACAGTCTCTGTTAACAGCACCACCATCCACTTCATTTGCTAGAGCCAAACATATCGGAGGCATCCTTAATTCCTCCTCTTACCTACTCTCCATCCAGCTCATTAGCAAGGACTGATGAGTTCATGTGAAAACTATGATTTACTAACAAGATGATATCATCTCCCCACCTGCACCCCTGCCATCCCTTCCTCATTGTCCTCCCTCCTGCTTCATTTATGGCACCTCCTCTCCATTCTTCACAGAGGATCAAGAACTGCCCTCTTTCCAGGTTCACTGACTAATACCTTGCCCATGTGTGTGTTTGTGGGTGGGGGGACAAAAACACCCAGGCAGACCTCATGGCACCAGTCTCCTCTTAGAGCCTTGAACTTATGAGGTCTTGAGACCCTCACATAAATCTTTCCTTTCTCTATAGCCCTCTCCCTCTAAAACCACTCTACCATGTTACTCCCATTTCTTCATGTAGTAGGTTTCTGTGAGCTTTAGGTTCTTGGTTTCCATTTCACCTCTGCTGATAGATATTTCTTAATTTCTCTAGCTGAATCTGGTCTCTTTCCTACTGTCCCAGGCTTTCCTCACTTTCCCCAATGTAAATATTGCATTTCACTATGGTTTCAGTCATTCCTCTGTTTACATCTTTCTCCTGTCATGAGATTATGTGTTCCATGTAGGTAATGATGTCTCTCGTGTCCTCAGCTAAATTTCCAGTGACCAGATAGTGCCTTGTTCTGAGTAGACAAACAAACAAAAAAATTATCTTGTCATCGGATTCATTCCGTGCCAAGAGTATAGAAGCAAAACATTCAAATGCCTGTGAACATTTTAGTTTTTGTTTTGGTTTGGTTTCCATTTGTTTGTTTGTTTTGCCAGAGGGTTCATGTGCTCATGCACACACATGCATGCGAGAGAAAGCACTGCTTAATGGAACACAGTCTCATGACAATCCTTTTTCCTCCATTTCTCTATCCCTTCACACATGTGCACATGCCCAGCATGGGTTTCAAGTCACCAGTCCCTGGATTTCAACCACAATTGGCTGTGTGGGATGCGGCTCCTTTAACCACTAAACTTCAGGGTCAGTACCACTCCTGTAACTCCTCCACTAAATTATCATGTCATTGGGAAAGTCGTCTATGTTTTTCTATGCAAAAATGTATCATGACTTTCTCAATGACCCAAGAGATCAGAATTAAAGCTCATAGTGAGAGAACATACACATAACCATTACTTAAATAAGACAGAATTCTTTGTTTGTTTGTTTGTTTGTTTGTTTTTTATTGTGTGAAGAAGCCTTAGTGGAAAACCCAGGCTGGTATGTTGTCTACCTGATCCCACCAGAGGCCGAGGATTCTCTCGTCTGCCTCCCTAGCCTCAAAGTCACTTGAACCATCACCTAAGTGTTTGAGGTGGGCAGTAAGATAAAAGAGTTACAAAAAAGTAGCTCCTCTTAGCTCAGTCAACTCCTGGAAATCCCACACAACACTTTCACTTATAACTTAGGGTCTACTGTTTAAGTATATGGCCACATTTAACAGCAAATATGGTGGGAAATTTTATTTTTACTTTAGGAAGTACTGTGCCCTGGTTTAACAACTTAGGTTCTTAGAGTAAAGAAGGAAAGGAAACGGGTTTTGAGACCACAAGAGAGGGGTCTCAACCACCTCTGCCACATGATTAAGTGGTAGAGGTCTGTAGGAAAAGTCCAGGATTCTCAGCATCCCCTTGGGGAGAGAACTGAGTGCCAGACCAGAAAAACTAAACTTCTCGCTGTCTAAAACCTGAAAACATTTCCATTTTCCTTGTATTCCCAGTCGCTCTGGATATCATAGACTGTACAGATGAAGAATTTCGTGATGAAAAAAAAGGTAACCTGGTTTACCTGGCAATCAAGGACAAAAATATCTGTCTCTTCTGCGCAAATGTTCAGGGCAAGCCTACTTTGCAACTTAAGGTGAGTTTTCATGCAGCTGGTGAGAGAAGTACTGTTAAATGGACTTTTTACTTCATTCATAAGTTACTAAATAAAAATAATATCCTTGCAATCCTGGATCATTCATTGTAAGGAAGAAAACCTGCCCTGGTGTTCCTCAAATCAGTTAATGCTGCCTTTTGAAAGGGTATGACAGGGAACCAGCAGTTAGCGTAATGGCTATGTCGCTGGACTCCCACGTAGTCGACTGCGGTTCGCATTCCGGACCTGATGGCTTAAAACTCACGCCAGGTGCATGTGCGTACGTGCCCAAGATCCCGAGAGGAGAATGGAGGAGAAGGGATTGAGGCGTGGCCATCCCCTCTGGGGGGTGATTTCTCGCTTTCTGTCTCTATGTCTCTCTCTGTCTGTCTGGCGAGCGCACGCGCCCTATAGCGAAAAATCTCTCAAAAAAAAAAAAAAAAAAAAAAAGAAAGGGTATGACATTTATTTTAATAAAACAGCATGGGTCCTCTGAAAACCAAAGAACACACCCATAAGAATGTTTCTGAAAAGCTGGGGTAGGGTGACTTCTTCATGCTCAAGCCTGATTTATCCTCTGAGATAAATGCTCCCACTTAAGCAAAGGTCACTGTATGGCACAAGAGATGAATGGAAAGAATTTTTAGTCTGGACTTGAAGACTACTTATCTGTTGATGTACTAAGAGCAAGATTTGTAGTTATGAAGCTAATCCTTCAGTTAATGGTGGAAGTTGTACTGTATAAACCCATGGGATGTTGGAACCAGGTATGGCTGGTCTGGGCCTGCTGATGAGTACAAACCAGGAACACCCAAAAAAGAGTTTGAACCTCCCCATATTCCATGGGGACAGAGATGCCACCCACGGGTGGAGCCAGGCTATTGGAAATCTGTGGCCCTTTTTAGCAGCCCAATGCCCTCCCCTCATTTGTCTATGCCCCCAGCTTCTATTCCTCTCTAGGGAATACAGTCACTCCTATTACTATTAGTCCTCCTATCTAACAAGTCTATTCCTCACTCCTAGGAGAAAAATATCATGGATCTCTACCGACAGAACAAAGCGGAGAAGCCCTTTCTCTTTTTCCGCAATAAAGAAGGCTCCACCTCTGTCTTTCAGTCAGTCTCCTACCCTGGCTGGTTCATAGCCAACTCCTCCACGCCAAAAGAGCCTGTCATTCTCACCCAGGAGAGGGGCACAAATAAAAAGACTAACTTCTATTTAGACTCTGACAATAAAATCTAGCCTGAACTGTGGATGGCTAACTCCAAGACGGGAAAACTGAGCTGTGAGAGATCCTTCTGTACGAAAACAAGATAAGTCAGGACCAGCAGATGGCATAATGGTTACATTGCTGGACTCCCACATAGTTGACCACAGTTCAAGTCCTGGACCCAGCATCTTGAAACTCACACTGGGCACATGTGCATGCATGACTAAAATCCCAAGAGGAAAATGGAGGAGAAAAGGATTGCCACATGGTCACCCTCCCTGGGGAGTGATTTCTCTCTGTCTCTGTCTCTGTCTGGCGAGCACACGTGCTCTATTGCAAAAATCTCTGTAAACAAAATTTTAAAAATAAAAAAAAAGAAAACACAATAAGTCATATTAAGGGACCATCATGCGCTTATGAATTTATCAGCTATTCAGCCCATCCATAGCCCACCACATTCTTGTCACCTAAAATCCTTCTACCTCCAGACATTGATTTCTGCACCATGTCTCCACTTGAACATAACCATAAAATGAAACCAAAGAGTCATTCTTTATTCTTTTCTGATCTTGATCCACCATCCACTCAGCTGCCAAGTCCAGGTAAACCAATTCCCAATGTTTCTTGCATACAATCCCCTTCATAATTGTTCTGCCAGTCCTTGGACTCGATGTGGATTCTGGCAACCCTATCAATGGAATAATATCATTTATTAATTCTATATAAATATTATGATATAAACCCCAAAAATGCACATCTAAATGATAAATTTCATGCAAAAATAAAATATTACATGTTTTCATTTTCTCAGTGGATTCATGATAGCATTAGGCAATAATTTGACACACAGTTTATACTTTGGTTAAAATTAATTATTAGCCATGGTGAATGTGAATTAATTCAGATATCAAAGAATCATTTATATCAATTTTAATATCTTTCAGTCAACTCCTTAGAACCAAGTGTATAATAAACCTACAGTTTCATTCTGGAAATATTTTAAAATCAGTAGCCTATTTTGTAAGGGTTCATCTGGTTAAAGCCTGTGATGTAGTCTGCAAATCTACTAACCAAGGACATGTAGATTGTAATATGCTATTTTATCTAAACATGAAAATAAGTATGATAGACTTTCTTCCCTCAGGAGACATTGTTCTTTGCACATAATCAGTATGGGTACCAAATCTTGCAACAGGTAACCAATGCTAAGTTCAAATTTCTCAGCCTTGCTTGATCTGCCCCAGTGTTCTCCCTCTGGCATTTCCTCCTGCTGCTTCATGGCCCATGATTCTGTACAGGATACTCTTTGAACCTCACCTTAAATCCTCTTAACATACGTTTTACTGCAATCATTGCTGTCCAACAAGCTTTGAGAAGATGTTATCTGGCAGTACTTCACATCAGCCTCACCAAGCCCCTCTCTCCAAGCTCTAAGCTCTTTGGACACACTGAGGAAGAAAACTTGCAAGAACTTGCTTGGCACTCATATGTACACAAATCTGGCAGTGAGGGGCAACTACTTTGTGGGGAAAGGGGGAATCCTTGGCCAATGGAGGATAGAAGCCATTAGGAAATAACTATGCTCTTCCATTCCACAGAATGAGATACATTCGTCATAATTCCTCAGAGGGTCACATATGTATTAAGCTTTATTTGCCCTGGGAAAGGCTGAACTCTAGAATACATCCCTGCATTGAATTCTTTCATTTTGCTTCTTTAATTTCTCCAGCTCCTACTCCTAAACTCTGGCGTGACTTCATCATTCTGATGTTAACCCTTGTTAATTCTTGTGTCAAGAAAATTTCTTGACACAAAGCAAACTTCTCTTCTCTCCTACTCTGCCCACCATAGATTAGATTTCTTTCCTCTGTACCTCTGCTCATACTTTTCCATATATTTCTTTTTTTCTCTTTTTTATTTAAATTTATTTACATTCATTCACTATATGTCATTACAACATACAAAAAGAGATTTCCCATCCAGAATACACTGTATATTGGCTCAATCAAGCACATCAACATATGTGTTATTGTCAACAAATAATTTTCCATTTCTTGTTTCCTGTATATTTTGCGCTATTTTTTTTTTTTTTTTTTTTTTTTTTTTTTTTTTTGCCATCCTTGATTCCCTATCTCTTACCCTCTGCCATGTCCCACCCTCCCACACTGTCTCTGGTATCCATGGTTCATGGTTGCTTTCTATGCCTTTTCCCCCCATTTTATTGATTCGCTAATGAACTTAATCTAAATATTTCCAATAGCAAGTGCAGCTGATATATACATATCAATGAACACAAGTCTGACTTTAGGCATAAACCTCAGTGAGTAGAATGAACATACTATAAAAAAGCACCTAGCTAGGGCTATGTAGCTTACTGCAGTCATCAAATATGCATTGTTTTTAATTTCAAAAAAAAAAAATTCGTGGTTTTTTTCTCCTGAAACTTTTTTTTTAATTAATTAATTTACATTCATCCCCTAAGCATCGTCACGGCATACAAAATGTGGTTTCCCATCCAGAAAATACTGCATAGCAGCTTAATCATGCATGTTATCATCAATAATTTTCCATTTCTAGTTATATATATATATATATATATTACCCCTATGTCTGACCCTCTGCCCTTTCCCACCCTCTTCTCACACTATCTCTGGTGTCTACAATTGTCTTCCATTCCTTTTCCTCCCACATTTTATTGATCACACAATTTTTTAAATAATCTAACTACTCTCAGTAGCAAGTTCAGCTGGTAATTTCAAGAAAAGCAGTTTTGAATTGGTAAGGAAATTTACTTAAAACTTAAAGCCTGGAAACAGGTTAGTACTCTATTCAAATAGTAGGTACATGAACCTACTGACAGCTCAATACAGGACAAAAACTCTCAAAACCAGACAACAAAACCTAGAAGAAAAGCAGCAATATTTTAGTCAAAAGTCACAGAATGCTATTTCACCAGTTCAGTCTCATGTACTTTATCTTCTGTTGTGGTTTGATCTTCCCAATTGAATTCTGGGATATAATATTCAACTCTAGACTTGTCCCTATGATTAAGTTGGCCCTTCTCTTAGTTTTTGAACTCTTATTTCTGTGTGTCTGCATTTAATTTTCCTGACATAGCACTCCCTTGAGAACTTCTTGGAGATCTGGTCTGAGGCTGGTAAATTCTTTCAGGTTTTATTAATCTGAGAATGTTCTTGACTTTTTTTCCCATATGAAGGACAATCTTGCGAGGTACAGTATTCTTGGTTGAAATTGCTTTTCCCTTAACACTTTGAATATATTTTCCCATTCTTTCCTTGCTCACATTGTTTCTGATAAGAGGTCTGCTGTTAGTCTGATGGAATATCCTTTGTAGGTAACTTACCATTTCTCTCTTGCCAATCTTCGTATATTTTTTGTCTGTGGTTTTGATCAGTCGACTATAATGTGTCTTAGAGAAGATCTTCTTGGGTTAATTCTATTTGGGGTCTTTTGTATTTCCTGGGATTGGATCTTTGAGTGCCTCTCTAGGTTTGGAAATTTTTCTTGCAGGATTTCATGGAATAGGTTATCAATACCCTTATGAGTCTCCTCGCCTTCTGGGATGCCAATTATCCAGATGTTTGGATGTTTGATAGTATCTAGTACTTATTGTATATTATTCTCAAATTTTGATGCAATTTTTTCAGTCTTCGTGGTGGATTTTTCTAGGCCAGTAATTTTCTCTTCTATGTCTGAGATTCTATTTTCTGTATGATCTAGTCTGCTTTTAATACTTTCAAGGGAGATTTTTGACTTCCTGTATTATAGCCTTCATCTCTAACAGTTCCACTTGATTCTTTTGTAAAGTCTATAATTCCTCTTTCAGATCTTGCAAGAATTTCCTCACCTCCCGGAACTCGTCAGCTCCCTTCTCCTTTCTCTTTTGCAGTTCATTGTCTCTCCTCTCTTCTATCTCCATTAGCTTCACCATTATGAATGTTCTAAATTCTTTATCAGACATTTCCATGATTTCCACTGAACTGTCTGTGGATGAAGAGGAGTTATTCTTTTCCCTTTGAAGAGAGGTATTTTCTTGCTTTCCCAAATTTCTTGTGGCCCTGTGGTGATTTTTAGTCATCTGATGGATGGTGTGTTTCTTCCCACACTTGAAGTTCAATCTGAGTATCCAGGAGCGTGCAGAAAAGAAAACAGAGAAACAGCAGCAACAAAAACAACCAAGAAACAGAGAAAAAGAGAAGAAAAAAACTAAATTTTTTTTTTAAAGAAAGCAAAAATTATTAATCACTAGTTCTCAGGAGTCATGAAAGTGTCTTCTGAAGTCCTGCTCCCTTGCCTCTCCTGGGTTAGGGGGGAGGGCTGATTAACAAGGTAAAGAAAAGGGAGTGGCTGAAAACCAAGAAAATGCTTTACCTTAAAAAAATCTTTCTTAAAACATTTTAGAAAGAAAAAATTAGCAAAAAATGAGAACACAGAGACAGAGGTAGAGAGAGACAGAAACAGAGACAGAGACAGAGAGAGACAGGAGGCTTGAAAGGCTTCCTTGCACTCGAGTTTGTGGGCTGGAGGCTGAATTATCAGTAGAAAATCTTCATTTCTTCAGCCAAGAATACTGTACCCAGCAAGATTATCTTTCATGTGGGAAGAAAAGACAAGAACATTCCCAGATAAACAAAACCTGAAAGAATTTACCAGCACCAGACGAGATCTCCAAGAAGTTCTCAAGGGTGTGCTATATCAGAAAAATTAAATACAGACACACGGAATTAAGAGTTCAAAAACTGGGAACCAGCAGTTAGCGTAATGGCTATGTCACTGGACTCCCACGTAGTTGACCGCAGTTCGCGTCCTGGACCCGGTGGCTTAAAACTCACGCCGGGCGCATGTGCGTGCATGCCCAAGATCCCGAAAGGAGAATGGAGGAGAAGGGATTGCGGCGTGACCATTCCCTCTGGGGTGTGATTTCTCGCTTTCTGTCTCTATGTCTCTCTCTGTCTATCTGGCGAGTGCACGCACCCTATAGCAAAAACCTCTCCAAAAAAAAAAAAAGAGTTCAAAAACTAAGAAAGTGGCCAACTTAATCATAGGGATAAGTCTGGTTGAATATTATATCCCAGAATTTAATCAGGGAAATTGAACCAGAAAAGAAGATAAAAGTACATGAGACTGATAGGTTCGTGCACCTACCATTTGAACAGAATCCTAACCTGTTTCCTGGCTTTAAGCAAAGTTCCTTGGCATTTCTTTGATTTAAGTTAAAATTGGTTTTCTTAGTAGTAATGAGTGAACTCACCATTGAAAGTAGTTAGATTATGTAAGAAATTGTGTGATCAATACAATGTGGGTGGGAAAGGAATGGAAGACAATTGTAGACACCAGAGACAGTGTGAGAAGAGGGTGGGAAAGGACAGAGGGTCAGAAAGAGGGGTAAAAATAATTCTAGGAACTAGAAATGGAAAATTTTTTATAATATGCATGATTAAGTCACTATGCAGTATATTCTGGATGGGAAATCACATTTTGTATGCTGTGATGATGCTTAGGGAAAGAATGTAATTTAAGTTACAAAAAAAAAAAAGTTTCAGGAAAAAAAAATCTATTCAATGACTGCAGTAAGATATATAGCCCCAGCTAGGTGCTACTTTATAGGATGCGTAAAGTTAGACTTGTGTTCATGGAAATGTATGTATCACCTGTGTTTGCAATGAAAATTTAGATTAATTAAGGTCTTTAGTAATTCAATAAAATGTGGTGGGAAAACAGTATAGAAAGCAAACATAGATACCAGAGACAGTGTGGGAGGAGAGTGGGAGATGGCAGAGGGTAAGAGATAGGGAATCAAGGAGGGGGGAAAAAAGGAAAACATACAGAAAACAAGAAATGGAAAATTATTTGCTGACAATAACATGTTTGTTGATGTGCTTGATTGAGACAATATATAGTGTTCTCTGGATGAAAAAAAAATGTCTTTTTTACATTTTAAAAAAATTAAAGTAGACAAAAAGATCACAAATATTTAAAAGTAATGAAAAATGTTAGAGATGATGGGTATATTTATTTGATTAATATGATTTGATTATTACACATTGTATGAATGTATTGAAAAATAGCATTGTGCCCCATATATGTACAACTATTATATATCAATTAAATACATAAATAATAATAGAAAAACTCAAAAAAAAAAAAGATTGTGAATGATGGGACTAGCAGGTGACATGGTGGTTAAGGTGCTGGACTTCCACATGGCCATCTGTGGTTTGAATCCTGGACCTGGAGGCTTTCTCTCTCTCTCTCTCTCTTGCTCTCGCTTGCTCTCTGGTGAGTGCCTGTATCATGTTTAATAATAATAATAATAAATACTTATTTTTTAAAAAAAAGAAAAAAAAAGAAAGAAAATCATTTTGCTTATTCCCCTGAAATCACTAGTTCTCAGGAACCATCACTTTTCCATACATTTCAAACACATGCTTGCTGTATATCTTACCTGCCTATGTCTTACTGACATCCTATATCCATTGAAAGTGTTTAGAATCCTCTCACCCTCTCCTTATCTTCCCAACCAAACACAAAATTTTATCTTCTTTGATATCTACAGCATTTTGCCTTCTCATGAGATATTCCTTTTGTTAGATTTTGTGCTATACTCTTTTCTCGTTGCTTGACCTATATGATATCTTCTCTTCAACCAAATTCTATGTATAAAATAGGCAGATATTTTGTTTTTCCTTCCTTCACTTATCATTTACACATTATTTCTCCCTTATATTTTTTTCAATTTATTGTTTCTTATTTACATTTAATTGTTGTACATCACCATAGCACACAATATGGTTTATCAAAGTATGCATGCAGTACATGACAACCAAATCAAGGCTATTACCATATTTTTACTTCTAAGTATTAAGTTTAGATGCCAAACCTAACTGCCACACAAAAGTTTTTCAAAAATAGTGTTGAAACAAGTGAATCTCCATTGCATGTGTTAGCATCTTCTCAGGCATATAAAAATGTGTTAGGGAAGATTGTGCATGATGACAGCAGTAGCCATCCTCAACTTCATGAAGAGAACAGAAGGTCTGGACTAAGCCTGAGATTACCCCAAGGAAGATCATACATATATATATATATATATATATATATATATATACACATAGTCGTTGAGAAAGTCATGATGCATTTTAGCATAGAAAACAAAAAAAAACACAAAAAGATTACATACACTAAAAAAATAGATGAATTATAGAAATAATGACAGGTAGTGATGAAAAGTACCACGTAATCCTAGAATGTGCTTATAAATATTAGCTTCCCAGCAATCCCAGGGGCACTGCACATGAGCAAGAGATAGGCTGTCAGCCCACCCTACACTCCACCACTTGTGCCCTCTAACAGGGTAGAAGAGGACATTTTGGTGGGAAGGGGGAAGAAAAGGTAGAAGAAGAGAAATCATAGATGGACTCAATAGATGACCTCAAATATTTTTTGGCTCCCTGGTTAAGGTATAGGACGTTCTTTGCCTGAAGCTGAACTAGGAACTTCAGAAAGCACAGAAAAACAGATTCATGTTCAATCAGAACAGAACTTCAGAAAACACTGCCTGAGCAATATGCTGTTCTAAACCTCTTTTTAAATTATTATTTTATTACCATATAATAATTATACATACTATCAGAAGTATAATGCAATTCTTTTTGAGAATTAATTATTTTATTTTAATATTATTGTTTTTCTCTTAATTTAACCAAAGAGAGGCAAAGTGAGAAAGCAAGCTGACAGGTCCAGGACTCAAACCATGGTCAGCTGCATGGGAGTCTAGCGCTTTAACCAGCACACCACCTATTGGTCTCTATGATATGTTTTCTTAGTACATTAATAGAATGTGTAAAGGGCTAGACCCATGACTCAATGCTTAAGCATAGTATAGGAGTTGAGTCCCATATGGCAGACTTCAGTTTGAGTCCTGGCCCAAATGACTCAAAAACCACACCAGGTTGGGGCTGGCAGGTGGTGTGGTGATTAAGCCACTAGACTCCCACCTGACCGACCATGGTTTGAGTCTTGGACCTAGCAGCTTACTCTCTTACTTTCTCTTTTCTCTGTCTCTGGTCAAATTAAAAATAATAATGATAAATAAAATTAAATACATAAATCTTAAAAAAAAAAGGACACATGTGCATGGGTGCCCCAAATCCTGATGAAATGGAGGAGAAAAGGGATTTTGATGTGACCATGCCCCATTGGAGGGTGCTTTCTCTCTCTCTGTCTCTCTCTCACTCTCTCTCTCTTGCATGTGCACATGTGCACATGTATGCACATGTACAACCACACAGGCCTTCTGGAAATTAAAGATAAAGAATGTAATATGTAATGAGTAAATCTGGATACTTAGCATTTCCATCATCTCAACTATTTGTCATTACTTGGGCTTGGCATATTCAAAATCCTCCCTTTTAATTTCTTTTTTTTTTTTAAGAGGTTTTTGCTACAGGGCGCGTGTGCTCACCAGAGAAACAGAGAGAGACAGAGAGACAGAAAGCGAGAAATCACCCCCCAGGGGGGATGGCCACGCCACTATCCCTTCTCCTCCATTCTCCTCTCGGGATCTTGGGCACGCATGCACATGCGCCCGGCATGAGTAGAAGTCACCGGGTCCGGAAATCAGACTCAAATAACTGCCCACCTTTTCACTGAGTTATTTGAGGGTTTTTGTTCAGTTCCTTGCAGATAGTTATTAATCCCTTTTCACATGTATAGTGTGCAAATATTTTTCTTCTATTCTATGATTGTCTTTTCACTTTATTGATTGTTTCCTTTGCTGTACAGAAAAATTTTAGCTTGATATAGCCCGATTTGTCTTATTTCGTTTTTGTTGCCTGTGCTTTTAAGTTTTTATTTATGAACTCTTTGCCTATACCAGTATCCTAAAGTGTTTCCCCTATGTGTTCTTCTAGTAGCTTTATAGTTTCAGTTTTGTGTGTAAGTCTTTTCTCCAATGGATGTTCTTGGTACTTTTATTGAAAATAACCTGGCTGTAAATATGTGGACTTATTTCTGGGTTCTCTATTCTGTTCCTTTGGTCTATGTGTCTATTTTCTGCCTTTATCATGCTGGTTTTTTGTTTTTGTTTTACTATAATTTTGTAGTATGTTGAAATCCAATAATATGATGACTATAGCTCCATTCTTTTTGCTCAAAATTGCTTTGGGTCTTTTGTGAGTCAAAACAATTTTATCATTGTTTTTTTCTTTTTGTGAAGAATGTTGTTGGTAGTTTGATAGATATTTCACTGAATTTAGAGATTGCTTTTGATAATATAGACATTTTAATAATATTGATTCTTCCGATCCATAAACATGAGATGTCTTTCCATATTTTGTGTGTCTTATTCAGTTTCTTGCATCAGTGACTTAAGGTTTTCATTGTAGAGATCCTTTACCTCTTTACTTAATTTATTTCTAGGTATTTTATTTTCTTAGTGGCTATTGTAAATGGAATTAGTATTTTAAATTTCTTACCAACTTTTTTATTATTGGTGTGTAAAAAAAGTTCTTGTATGTCAACTTTTTTATAATTTTTATTCATTAATTTTAATTATTACTTATACATTTAATTGCTATAAATTATTTAGATTGTAAAGAGACTTTAGCCAGCTGACACACACCTCAGTCCATCCCAGTTGAGAACATATGCACATCCTCATCAAAAATAATAAACCATATCTTCATACCACAAATGCCTTACCTCTCCATTTTTTCCCCAAATTTCCTTTCCTACACTCTTCCTCTCGCCCACTCTTTCCACTTTGGCTCTAGTGTCTCTAATAATTTTTAAAGCTTGTATGTCCTCCAGTCTTTCAGTCTCTGTCGTAGAATGCTGACAGTCGGTATATGTTAAGGGGAGACATATAATCTCTCTCTTTCATAGCCCGACTTGCTCCACTTGGCAACAGATCTTCCATATTGGTCCACTTTCTATCAAATTCCAGGGGCCTTGTTGTTTTTTATAGTTAAATAGTATTTCATGGAGTATATGTGCCACACTTTTTCAATCCATTCATCCATTTGTGGACATTTGGGTTGGTTCCATGTCTTAGCAATTGTGAATAAGGCTGCAATGAATATAGATGTGAAAGGACTTTTCTGACTGAGCATTCTCCTGTCCTTTGGGTAGATGCCAGGAGTAGAATTGCTGGATCATATGGTAGTTCTATTTGAAGATCTTTGAGGAACCTCCATATTGTTCTCCACAGTGGCTGGATGAATATACAAGTCCACCAACAGTGTAGGAGAGTTCCCCTTTCACCATATCCCCTCCAGCACTTACCATTTTTTGTTTTTTTAATCTTCACCATTCTGACTGGGGTTAGATGGCATCTCATTGAGGTTTTGATCTACATCTCCCTTATGATAAGGGATGCTGAGCATTTTTTCATATGCTTTTTGGCTGTTTGTGTGTCTTCCTTAGAGAGTTGTTTATTCAGCTAATTTTCCCATCTTTTAATTGGGTTCATCTTATTTTTTTCCAGGTAAGCTGCTTGAGTTCCCTGTGTATTCTGGTTATCAGTCCCTTGTCTGAGGCAGTTAACAAAAATTCCCATTCTGAGGGTTGTAAATTCACACTAATGATGTGTGCAGAAACTTCTTAATCTGATGTAATCCCACTTGTCTTTTTGGGGGATTATAGCCTGTGCTTTGGGGGTCTTTCTTAAGAAGTCTTGGCCTACCCCAGTGTCTCCCAGAGTTTCCCTAATGTTTTCCACCAGTTGTTTTATCATTTGTGGTCTTAGGCTTAGATCTTTGAACAACTTTGAGTTGATTTTTGTTAATGGTGACAGGGGTTTAGATTTATCTTTGTGCAGGTAGATACCCAGTTTTTCCAGCACCACTTGCTAAAGAGGTTTTCCTTTTCCCACTGGATTGACTGGTATTCTTTGTCAAAGATGAGATGACTGTATGTTTTCAGGTTTATTTCTGGGGTCTCTAATCTGTTCCATTGGTCCTCATGCCTGTTTTTGTACCAATACCATGCTGTTTTGATTACCACAACTTTGTAATATATCCTGGGGTCAGGACATGAGATGCCATCTACTCCACTCTTCTTGTGCAGAATCGCTTTGGCAATACAGGGTCTCTTATGATTCCAGACAAATTCTATGATTGTCTTTTCTAGATCTGTGAAGAATGCCTCTTGTAATTTTATAGGGATTGCATTAAATATGTAGATTAATTTGGGTAAGATTGTCATTTTGATTATATTAATTCTGCCAATCCGGGAACACAGGGTGTCCTTTCACTTTTTTGTGCCCTTTTTAATTTCCTTTTTAAGATTTTCATATTTTTCCTTATAGAGGTCTTTGACTTCCTTGGTTAATTCTATTCCTAAGTATTTTATACTTCTTGTGGCTATGGTAAATGGGATTACTTTCTTCAGTTCTGTCTCTGTCTGCTTGTTGTTTGTATATAAAAATGCTATAGATTTTTGTAAGTTAATTTTGTACCCTGTCACTTTACTGCTATTTATTACTTCGAGGAGTTTTTTAGTGGATACTATTGTGTCTTCTATGTAAACAAACATGTGATCTGCAAACAGAGATAATTTCAGTTCTTCTTTCCCTATTGGAATGCTTTTTTTTTTTATTTCCTCCTCTTGCCTGATCGAATTGGCTAGGACTTCCAGCACTATATCAAATAGGAGCAGAGAAAGTGGCCAGCCTTGTCTTGTACCAGTTTTTAGTGGAAAAGCTTTAAGCTTTTCCTCATTCAGTATAATGTTAGCTATAGGTTTTTCATAGATGACTTTTATTATGCTGAGAAATAATCCTTCTATGCCAATTTTACTGAGCATCTTGATCATGAAAGGATATTGTATTTTGTCTAATGCTTTTTCCACATCAATTGAAATGATCATATGGCTTTTAACTTTCTTTCTGTTAATATGGTATATTACATTTATGGTCTTGAGTATTTTGAACCACCCTTGCATCCCTGAAATAAATCCCACCTGGTTGTGATGAATAATATTTTATATGCTGTTGAATATGGTTAGCAAGTATCTTGTTGAGAATTTTTGCATCTATATTCATCAGAGATATAAGTCTGTAGTTTTCCTTTTCTTATTGTATCCTTATCCATTTTGGGAATGAGGGTAATGGAGGCTTCATAGAATGAGTTTGGAAGGGTTACTCCCTTTTGTATCTCTAGAAACAGTGTGAGTAGGATGGAGGTTACTTCTTCTTTAAAAGTTTTATAAAATTCAGCAGTGAAGCCATCAGGACCTGGACTTTTCTTTGTTGGGAGGTTATTTATTACTGATTCAATCTCATTACTTTTTATAAGTCTATTCAGGCTCTAGATATCCTCTTGAGTCAATCTTGGTAGATTATGTCTCCAGGAATTTATCCATCTCATCCAGGTTTTCTTGTTTGTTGGTGTACAGTCGCTCACAGTATCCTCTAATGATGTTTTGTATTTCTGTTATGTCAGTTGTAATGTTGCCTGATTCATTGTGAATTTGATGTATCTGGATCCTTCCTCTCTTCTTCTTAATTAGTCTAGCTAATGGTGTGTCAATCTTGTTTATCTTTTAAAAGAACCAGCATTTTCTTTCATTTATTTTCTATATAATTTGCTAATTTTCTATTTCATTTATTTCTGCTCGAATCTTTATTATTTCTTTTCTCCTGGTCTTTCTTGTCTTTTTTGTTGTTGTTGATTTTCCAGTTCTCTGAAGCATGATGTTAAGTTGTCCTTTTGCCACCTTTCCAGTTTTTACTTGTGCGCACTACTCGCTATGAACTTCCCTCTTGTGACTGCTTTTGCCAAGTCCCATAAATTATGGAAACTTGTGTACTCGTTATCATTTATTTCCATGAATCTTTTGATTTCAGTCTTAATCTCAATAGTCATGAAGTCATTTAGAAGTAAGTTATTTAGTTTCCATGTATTTGTGTATTTTTGAGGAGTTTTCCTGAGATTAAAATCAAGTTTAATTCCATAATGGTCAAAGAAGATGCTGGATATAGTTTCTATGCTTTTGAATCTGGAAAAACTGGTTTTGTGCCCTGTTATGTGGTCAGTCTTCAAAAAGGTTCTATGCGGGGGAGAAAAAGGTATATGTTGTGTTTTTTGGGTGGGAAGTTATATAGATGTCTATCGAGTCCATCTGATTTATGCTATCATTTAGGTCCTGGATCTCTTTGCTTATTTTTTGTCTCATTGACCTGTCTCAAGGAGATAATGGAGTGTTGAAATCTCCAACAATTACTGTGTTACGGTCTATCTCTCCTTTTTAGATCTCGCAGTCTTTCCTTTAGAAATTTGGATGCTCCTAAATTCAGTGCATAGATATTTATAAGTGTTACATCTTCTTGGTGAATTAGCCCTTTTGCTACTATATAATACACTTCTTTGTCTCTTCTTACGTATGGTTTTTGTCTTAAAATCTATTTTGTCTGAATCAGTATAACGACTCTGGCTCTTTTCTGGTTTCCATTTGTATGGAATACCTTTTTTCCAGCCCTTCACTTTTAGTCTATGTATGTCTTTATCCATGAGATGGGTTTCTTGTAGGCAGCAAATGGAGGGTTTCTGATTTTTAATCCAGTCTGCCAGCCTATGTCTCTTGACAGGAGAATTTAATCCATTAACATTCAATGTTATTATCGATATTTCCAGACTTGTTCCTAAAATTAAGTTGGCCATATTCCTGGTTGTTTTTTGTTCTACTGTTGCTGTCTGTCTCATTAGTTTTCTTGGTATAGTACTCCTTTCAGAAGTTCTTGAAGAGCTAGTCTGGAGTTGGTAAATTCTATCAGGTTTTATTTACCCAAGAACGTTTTTATTTTCTTTTCCTATAGGAAGAATAATCTTGCTGGGTAAAGTATTCTTGGTTGAAATTGTTTTTCATTTAACACTTTGAATATATTTCCCCATTCTTTCCTTGTTTGCATTATAGCCCATGAGAGATCCAGTGGTTGCCTGATGGGATGGATAGCCTTTATAGGTGCTTTGATGTTTCTCTCTCGCCAATCACAGTATCTTGTCTTTGCCGTTTTGGTCAATCTAGCTATAATGTGGCGTGGAGAGGATCTTCTTGGATTGATTCTACCTGGGGTTCTTTGTATTTCTTGGGTCTGGATGCTTGAATTCTATGTCAATTTTGTATCCTGAAACTTTAGTGAATTTACTCATTGGTTCTAGATGGAGATGTTTTTATTTTTCTTTTACTTCTTTTTTTTTAAGAATTATTTTATTTAACTTTTGTTTATTTATCAATTATATTTATCCGTATTTGACCAGAGAGGGACAGAGTGAGAGAGAAAGAAAGTGAAAAAGCAAGTCGCCAGGTCAAAGACTCAAAGCATGATCAGCCATGTGGGAGTCCAGCACTTTTAACCACACCACCTGCTGGCCTCTGGTTTCATTTTTGTATAACCATTTGGGTTTTATACATATATAAGGTCATGTCATTTACAGCAAGAAGAATTGGACTTCCTCCTTTCCTATTTGAATGCCATTTTTTTTTCTCTTTCCTAAATGCTCCAATTAGAACTTCCAGTTTCTTAAACGTTGCAAAAAGTTGGGCTAATTCCTTGTCTATCTGTACCATGGACAGAACAAGTTCAACATACACACACACACACACACACACTAGAATATAGGCAAAACAGAGCAAGAAAGCACTAGCCATGTTAATTCCCCTGTTTTGGTCTCTGACTTACCGGTTACTACAACTTTTTCCTCCAACTTGTGAGATATTATAATATTCAAGAAGGTGTTGATGCTATTGTTGCTTTCTTAAGCTAGAGTGGTAGTGAGCATAATCAGGTTAAAGACTTTTGAATGCGAGTAGGCTGAGTTTAGTAGGAAGAGAGCTCATCTTTGTGACACTCAAAGACAATTTTTACCCGGAATCTCTTTCATTCTATAAACTGAATGCAATTCTATTTAAAGACTCCTACTCCTTTCCACCCATCTTTCTTTCCAATTTACATCAGCAACCATATCTTTTCTTGTCTTCTCTTAACTGTGATATCCTTCATTCTTTGAAAGAGAAAGTATAAAAAGCCCTACAATCTTAGAATCTTTGATTCTCATTTATTCTAATTATTTTTATTATATAAAATGAATTATAAGGAAAATAACATTTGAGTTATCAGTGAGAAAGAAGGGAAAATCGGGACCAGCAGTTAGCATAATGGCTATGTCGCTGGACTCCCATGTAGTCGACCGCGGTTTGCATCCCAGACCCGGTGGCTTAAAACTCACACCGGGCGCCTGTGTGTGCGTGCCCAAGATCCTGAGAGGAGAATGGAGGAGAAGGGATTGCGGCGTGGCCATCCCCCCGGGGGGTGATTTCTCGCTTTCTGTCTCTCTGTCTCTCTCTGTCTGGAGAGCGCACACGCCCTATAGCAAAAACCTCTCCAAAAAAAAAAAAAAAAGAAGGGAAAATGAATATGCAGAGTTAACTACCTCATTAATTTGAGTCACTTACAAACACTTGTTTTTTGATTATGAAAGAATACTAGAATCAAAATTAGGCCATATGGCTGTAAAGCGACCAATTTTTAGACTATTTTAAAAGCTGAGGTCCAGGCTAACAGGTGGCATAGTGGTTAAGGTGCTGGATTCCTACATGGCTGATTGTGGTTTTAGTCCCAGAACAGATGGCTTGAAAAAAATCACAACAAATAGATACATAAATAAATAAATATTTTTTAAAAATAATAATAAATAAAAGTTGAGGTCCTGTCAATGGCATGGTGGTTGAGGCAACTAGATCTCACATAGCCAGCAACTAGGTTCGATCCTTAGACCTGGTGGCTTCCACACCAGGCCCATGTGCATACATGCCCAAAATCTCAAAGGGAAGAGAAGGGGAGAAGGAATTGCTGTATGACCATTTCCCATGGGGGGCTATTTTTGCAAGTTTTTTATCGCCCCAGTGAATGCTTGCTCCCTTAAGGATTTTTTTTAATGGAGAAGTCATGATTGTCATGAAGAATTGAAGAATCTGGAAAACCTGTTTCTAAATTCTTACAGAGCAAGAAGCCCCTAGATCTAAATCTATTTTTTTTTTTATTTTTAAAATTTTTTTAGAGAGATAGAGAGATTTTTGCTATAGGGTACATGCTCTCGCTGGAGAAACAGAGACAGAAAGCAAGAAATCACCCCCCAGGGAAACGGCCACACCAATCCCTTCTCCTCCATTCTCCCCTTGGGATCTTGGACATGCATACACACAGTCCTGGCGTGAGTTTCAAGCAACTGTGTCTGGGACTCAAACCATGGTCGGCCATGTGAAAGTCCAGCAACGTAACCATTATGCCATCTGCTGGTCCCTATTATTTTATTTTATTGACAGGTGCCCAGTCCTAGGGAAGGGGCAGCAGAATCATTCAAAGTTCCTTTCATAACATGCCATTATTGATTAATGAAGACCTAAAACCCTGTTCAATGTGCATAAGTCAAAAGAAACATATATGCTTAAAAATAATTAAGGGATGTCTACACTTCTCCTCCCTACTATTGTCTTTGGATCTTTCCATTTCTGCCATAGAGTGCACACATTCAGTATGTGTGTATATATATATATATATATATATATATATATATATGTACAGAGATACACAGTGTTTGTCTTTCACAGTCTGGCTTACTTCCTTCAGCATTAAGTATTTTATACTCATCCACTTTGTATCAAATGGCAGGGTCTCATTGTTCCTCATGGCTGAGCAATATTCCATAGTGCACATGTGGTACATTGAAAATTTTATGATCTCACACCTCTTAAATAGTTTTCCTATCTAGTCAAATTTATATAATATTATTTTTATATTATATTTTTCATCTCAAGCTACTTTCCTTCCATTTCTATTTCTGTAACCACCTTAAATGATGGAAAAATCCATACATTTTTATTCCTAAATAAATAGGATCCCACAGATTTTTTTTCTCTACAAAAGATGCCAGATGTTGGCAAGAAATTAAGGCAACAAAGAGCTGGAAACAAAGTTATGGAAAATGTGATGAGTTATTTATTCCAAGGCAAAATCTCCCTGTAGAGTAGAAAGAAGTAATAATTACCAAGGCCTTCTACTGTAGCCACAAGTGGCCACTCTGAGGATCTATTCTTGCATCCATTGACTTGCTCGAGATCACAGTCAGATTGTGAAAAAACATTTAGTCACAGAGCACATGGCAGTGACCTCAGTCTTTAAAAGAGTCAAATGCCGTTTCTTCAAATGTCATGATTCTTTCCATTAAAAAAATAAGTCAATTATCAACTTTTTCTTTTTGCATTCAGTCACCGTGTATCATTACAGTACACCAAATGAATTTTTCCATCATGAATACCCTGTATATTGGTTCAGTCAAAGATATCCCCATACACATTATAATCAACAAATTTCTTTCCATTTTGTGGCCCTTAAATGTTTTGCTTCTTTCTTCCTCCCCTTGATTCCCTCCCTCTTACCCTCCCTTATTCCCCACCCTTCTCCCACACTGTCTTCAGTATCGCCATTGCTTTCCCTGCTTTTTTACCTTCCAATCTTTCCGTTTCTGCCATAGAGGGCTGACATTTCGTATGTATTGTGTGGGGACATATAATGCCTCTCTTTCATGGTCTGGCTTGCTTTGCTTAGCAGTAAAACTTTTTATAAACTGATATATTTGTCTTGAAAGAAAAAAACCGGGACCCAATCAACCCAAATTATTTCCCTTAAATCCTGGTTCCCCTGTCTCCTTCCTAAAAGTAACCACTGTTATGTATTATTCTTGTCCATTTCTTGTGCATTTGCATGCTTATAGGCATCTATTGGAAATATGCAGTGTGTTTGGTGTGTGCTTTCATGTATCTGTGGGCATGAATGTTTCCCTAGTTGGTATGATACAATATGCACTTCTCTCCACTCACTTCACTCAGTATGTTTGCCTAGCTGTGTACGCTGGTATAGGTGGCTCTATCTCATTTCTGAACAGCTGCTGCAGAACACCCAACAGATCAGTTTTATAATGTAAGTGGCTTACCCAAGTCTTCATGGATGGAGAGTTAGGTTGTTTCTATTTATTGTTGTTTTACAACCAACTTGACAACAAACATTTTAGAATATATTCCCTGTGCACACATGCACTTATCTATTAAATTGCTTGAATGTGAAGAAAGAGCAGTTTTTATTTTGAGTAGATACTATCTGTCCTTGTATGTGGTGTTTCCAATTTATACTCTCAATCTGTCTTCATTCCTCCCTACCCAATACTTACATTTAAATTTAAAAAGAAAGTTTTGCTGATTCAGTGTATAAAGAATCATATCCCTTGGAACCAGCAGATAGCATAATGGCTATGCTGCTGGACTCCCATGTAGTCAACCGTGGTCTGAGTCCTGGACCCACTGGCCAAAACACACTGTGTGCATGTGTGTGCATGCCCAAAATCCCGAGAAAAGAATGGAGGAGAAGGTATTGTAGCTCGCTTTCTGTCTCTCTGTCTCTCTCTGTCTTTTTGGAGAGTGCACGCGCCCTATAGCGAAAACCTCTCCAAATAAAAAAAAAAAAGAGAGAGAGAGAGAAATATCTCATTGTTATCCTAATTTGTACACCCGTATTATATTTACTAACATGCTACTCACTATACTTCTTAATTATTAGTTATTGTTTTAATCTATTTTTTGGTGTTATGTTATGCAAAAATAGATCATCAGAATATCATATGCCAGTCACTATATAGCACCCATCAGTCAGACCTCTGTCTTCTGATTTCTCCACCAAAACCTTTTTATTTGTTTATTTATTTATTGAGCTTCATCTTTTGATGGATGTTGTGTCTATTGTCTAATCCAATGATATTATGGTCCTCACCTCAATCAGCATTAAACACAACCTGCTATTCTCTCCACAATTTTACACTCACAAGCTGGGGATCCTTCTACCAGTTACTTCTGAGTTTTCCCCAACCCTATTGGATTTTCTTTCTTATTCTCATTTGCTGATTTCTCCTCATATGACCACTAAATATGGAATTTCTTCAAGACTCATCTTTGAGTCTTCTTCTCCACTATTCCTTTTCACTGGATAATACTATTCTTTCTTATAAATTTAAATTCTAAGTCTATGGGGAACAGCACATGCCATGGTGGTTAAGGGCACTGGACTCCCACATGGCCAACTGTGGCTTGAGTCCCAGACCTGGCAGCTTGCTTTCTCACTTTCTCTCTCCCTTTCTCTCTCTCTCTCTCTCTCCCTCCCTCTCTGGTCAACTACAAATAAATAAATAAATAAATAAATAAATAAATATTCTAAGTCTATGTTGATAAGTTGACCTCTGACCCAGAACACTCCTCTAGACTCCAGATTTGCATTGGCAGCCACCAATTTGGACTGACTCAGAACTTGTACACTGAGTGTCTTAAGTAGGGCTCTTGATTCACTCCCATCCTTCTCATCCCCACACCCAGTGTTCTCCACCTCAAATTACTCAAGACAGAAACATAGTCATCCATGATCCCTCCTTTCTCTGAAACCCTACATCCAATCTACTCACAAACCTATCTTCCAAAAAGACTACCCTCCAAATTGATGTCAAATCTACCCATATCTCTTCAACCTCTCGGATGCCCACCACTGCACATCAGGCTACCACCATAGCTCAGCCACACAATAGACAGGCCTCCTGAATGACACCCTCCATCTACTCTTGCACTCATTAAACCCTTTCTCCACATAGCAGCCAGAGTTAGCTCCACAAGGGGTTATCTAAATGATAGCATTCCAATGTTTAGACCTCTTCCGTGTTTTCATTCATACTTAAAAGGAAATGTGAAGTTCTTACCATAGTTTGCAGGCTATCCTGGATGATTCGGCCTCCACAGTTAACCTTTTCTCTCCATTGCTCTCTTCAGTTATTCCAATCTTTCAGTTCTTTGAACATGGCAATTTTTTTACAGCTCTAGGGCCTTTGCACGTGTGATAGTCATCCAGGTCCCTGTATCTATTGGTTTATTCTCATGCTTTGCCTTTTTGGCTGTTTCAAATCACCTCCTTATATGTCACATCTTGACCACTAAATCTACAGTAAGTAACCATCTACTGCTACTTCTTGTATTTTCTTTCTTTTTAAAAATTATGTGTTAAATTACTTAGTACGTGAAGGAGAGAGGAACATAAACCCCAGACAGGGTCTTGCCATACCACAACTGCCCCCCATCCTCGGGCCCTGCCGCAAGCCAAAGCTAAAGGCACGGCAAGTACACTCAGCATGTCAGCAGGTACAGATGGACCCCAGGTCGGAATCCCAGACCTTCCCATAAGAATCTAGTATCACGCAGTGGTGACCTATGGCCTGCATTATCACAGCTGGGCCCCTCTTACATTTTCTATATTCAGTTTCTTATCATGTCTTTCACATAGTTTATAATAACTTTATTGATTGATTTTATCTTTTTTTTTGCTTTCATTATTATTTTATAAAGGTTTTTATTTCAGGAAAATACAGTTTGTCTAGTTTGCCATTCTATCCCTAGCCTCTAGCACAGTGTCTGTGCTTAATAAATATTTGTTGGATGAACTAGTTAGTCATTAATAAATTAATAAGAGAATGAATGGATGAACTCACTCTTCTCCAGGCAGCCCACCTTCTTTAACAAGACTAGCCTCACTCAGAATCAAATCTGCTCCCAATTCTTGATGACAAAGGGACCTCCCACATCCACACAGTCCCTGTGAAGGTAGCTGTCATGACCACTCCCCTTAAATTTTTCCTTCCCTCTGACAAAATCACTAAAGAGGAGAATAGTTATTCTTCTCTCTGGATGTTTCCTTCCATTAAAGAAAATATCCTCAGCTTGGTGACTAACTACCTTGTATTATAATAGAACATTCCAGAACAAGCACCTGTATGATTGTATTTTTTCTTGTTCCCATTCTCAACTTTTCTGTTTTATTTTCATTCTATACATGATCTTGATACAGCTTTTTCTTGTTCATAGCTGATTTAATTTCTTGACACAAGATGGCCTATGAGTGTTTTAAATGACATTTATCTTAAACATATACATGTTATTATTAATAAACCATCTGTAATTAATCTTATAGAAAGAAAACCTGGCAATCGTTAAAATGTTTACCAGAGACAATGGAGCTGAAGTGCTGGGCTGAAATAAGCAGTGCCATAATACATACTGTGGTTTGGTTTACCAATGTTGAAAGGAAAACGAAACTGTATTTCCTGTAATAACCTTAAAATCTATAGGAGCTAATGTGTTCTAATACGTCACACAAAGTGTATATGGAAATAATATAAGAAAGTCAAATAATTCTGTACTATTTTAAACATTTAAGGCTAAAACGTTGTATTTAAGACATTTTGTAGTGCCACATTTAAGTCACATTTTTGCCATATAATATTAAAGTCTCTTTAAAAACAGAAAGCTAGGTCAGAAAAGTACCTTGTAATATATGCTGCTTAATAGTATCCATTTAAAAGCATTAATACTTAGTTTATTATAGTTCAAAATTTCTAATATGCAGTTTCAATACCTAAGTACTTCTGTTTTACTAGTATGGCTTTCTAATACTTAACTCTTCATTTAAATACTTAATGCTTGGTTAACTATAGCTTCTTGTTTCTGAATATTAAAACTTTACTATTGATCCCTATTGTATTTACTTTTAGCAAAACATACAGCATATTTCATTATAAAAGGAAAAGTATTCAATAATTCATTGCTTATATGTAGAGAATTTAAAGCCTGAGTTAAGTAAGACATCAAGAAACAACAACTTAAGATACTCAAACTGGTTTACCATTGCAAGAAAAACCCACAAAAATGTGTTTTTATCTAACAGTATTAGGCAAGCATATTTATTTTCATTCTTACCATTCTTGCTTTACTGCACTACATTTGAACCTACTACAGGGCTATCAAACGAGAAATTTAGCATTACACTTTGAAGGACTTGGCAATGTTGGTCATTTCCTTTTTTTCCTTCCATTCCTCCCCTTGTCCCACAATATGTCATTCATCTGGTTTTAATGTGGCATAAGTTTGCATTGTCTCATATCTGTTTGCTTTGAATACTGTGTGCTGAGCTATAACAAAATATTGCTCTTTTTATTATTATTATTATATACTGACCTGCTTGCTTTAAGTAGTAGATTCTGAAATAGCTTTCCTTGTGTATCTAAAATAAAAGTATTGCATGTAAAAAAATTTAAAAAAAATTTTAATCTCAATCAGTGCATGACTCAGTGGGAAAGAGGAATGCAATTTATTACTGCTCCTTCCAACTCTAACAATTACCACGGGAAAAGTCCGAGGCCACTGGCATCAATTGATGCTTCCCACTGCAGATAGCCCTAATATCTGGGTTCAGCTTGGAAATGCCAACGAGGCACAAGTGGCAGAGCTGTCCTGTTGAAAAAGTACGTGCACCAATTGGGCAGCAGCATATATTTTGTCACTCCTCTAAAATATGATGTACACTTGGTTCTGCCATCAGGAACCAACTGTGAATGTCCCACCCTGATGATCACATTGTCCTAGTCCCATAGGCCTAGAAACAGCAGTGACAACTCTGTAGCCCAGCAATATAAGATTTACCAATTTATTGTATGAAGAGAGACTGTTCATCAGACACAGAGGCCATCTCACTGAAGGAAGTCAGAAAGTTATTGTAAGATTGGGATCAGCAGGTGGCATGGTAGTTAAAGGCACTGGACTCCCACATGGCCAAGTACAGTTTGAGTCCCAGACCTGGTGATTTGCTTTCTCACTTTCCCTCTTGTTCTTGCTCTCACTCTCATTCTCACTCTTGCTCTATCCCTCTCTGGTAAAATATTTTAAAAAGGAAAAGGAAAAGAAGAAGAAAGAAAGAAAGAAAGAAAGAAAGAAAGAAAGAAAGAAAGAAAGAAAGAAGAAAGAGAGAGAGGAAGAAAGAAAGAAAGAAAGAAAGAAAGAAAGAAAGAAAGGGAAGGAAGGAAGGAAGGAAGGAAGGAAGGAAGGAAGGAAGGAAGGAAGGAAGGAAGGAAGAAAGAAAGAAAGAAAGAAAGAAAGAAAGAAAGAAAGAAAGAAAGAAAGAAAGAAAGAAAGGGAAAGAAAGAAGAAAGAAAGAAAGAAAGAAAGAAAGAAAGAAAGAAAGAAAGAAAGAAAGAAAGAAAGAAAGAAAGGAAGAAAGAAGGAAAGATTGTAAGATTTAAGGGAAGGGTAAATTTTTAAAAAAGAAAATCCATTTAGGCAAAAATTAAGTAAAGCAATGCTTTGATGTTATCAAAGCAGAGTGTGCTGTGTGGAACAGGGCCTACATAATATCAGGGATGTGAAGTGAATTTAGGGTTTCTGTCCTCCAAAGTACAGAGTTAAGATAGATGTAGACTACTGTGTCCAGAAAACGTTTATCTGACACTCTGTGCCTGAGCTAGAATTTGAGGCTGCTTCTCTGTGTTCTCCATAGCAATGTGATTTATACCCTTCAGACAGAATTAGGATATCTCATTCTTACTGATATAATTCAAACTATCAAATTTCTGATTGTCTATGTGTTTAGGCTTTTTTTTTTTTAGGTTTTTGCCTTAGGGCACATATATATGCTCACCTGAAAGAGAGAGACAGAGCTAGTGAGAGGGAAAGTAAGAAATCACTCCCCAGGGAGGATAGCTACTCCACAATCCCTTTTCCTCATTCTCCTCTGAGATCATGGGCATGCACACACATGCGCCCTGCACCCAGCATGATTTTCTTTCTTTCTTTTTTTTTCCCCAGCATGATTTTCAAGCCACTAGGTCAGGTACTGGAACTATGGTCAGCCTTGTGGGAGTCCAGCAAGATAACCACTATGGCATCTTCTGGCCCCCTGATTGTCTATGATTTTAAGTACAAAGTCTGTTAGTGGGAAAAAAAAAAGGTAGTTGTTGAGGCCAGCAGGTGGCACAGTGGTTAAAGTGCTGGACTCCCACATGGTCAACCATAGTTTGAGTCCTGGACCCAGTGGCTTATAACTCATGCTGAGCACATGTGCATGCATGCCCAAAATTCTGAAAGGAGAATGGAGAAGCACCCTGCAGCAAAAATCTTTCAAAAAAGGGGGAGGGGTAGTTATCACTTAAAGAAGGGAAATGTTGACATTTTACAGGTGTGGCATATCCCAAGGAGAAACATTGTTTTCTGTTCATTTACAGCTTGGCTGGTTTTTACTTCCTCACTACAGTGTCTCCTTTCCTGCCCCAGCCCTAACCCTACTGTGAAGAGCATGGAGCAGGGTCCCACCAATTCATTGTCCTCTGATTCCAGCATGGGCAAGAACTTATCTATGGCCAAGGCCAGGCAAAAGGCACAGCAGTGAGTTGGGATCAGAGCCCAGAGGCTTCTTGAAATGAACTGGACTCAAGGAACCAGACACCAGTGCCAATCAGTATCTCCATGTTCCTGTGGACAGGGCAGGTTCTCTTACAGCCTCCTGCATTTTGATGGCTCAGGCATGGTTTCTGACCTTTAGCCAAAGAAGCATATGAAGTCTCCTCTTTCTAGGAAGCTTCTTCCTGATGAGGAAATGCTAGCTGCACCTCAGGTCAGGCTGCTAAGAGCTGTTCCAGGAAAGAAGGTGAAGGAAATCCCCACAACAGTAAGAAATTAAAAAAAAGGAAAAAAGAAAGAAAGAAAAAGAAAGAAAGAAAAGAAATAGAAAGAGAGGGGGAGAAAGAAGGAAAAAAGAAAGGAAATGGCAGCTACATTTTGTGGGACTCTCCCACATCAGGTTCCTGGATACTATTCCCTCTGAAGATGAGAGATCTCTGGGATCAGGAAGCACACTCCTGAGGGCTGAAGGAAGGAGTTTTGGTGAGAAGTACTCCACCTAGCAAGGCCCAGGTCCTCAGTGCCCAGAGAGGTCACCACTGCCAACATCCTGATTGCTGAAGATGGACACAAAATCCCTCTTCCAGGACTTCTTAAGAGGAAGACATTGTTTTCAAGGCTGACACTCTGGTTCCAGATTTTCCTAGTGCCCTTTCCCCAATCTCCAGTGCCTAGAAATGAAGAGGGTTCAGTGCAAAGCAGTTGAGATTTGTACCATTGTATACATAGTGTGGATTTTATATTCAGCAGCCATGAATCCAAAATTTGGCACTGCCACCTTGTAGCTATGATTCAGTCAAGTCGTTTCACAATTCTGAGTCTCAGATTTCCCGTCTATAAAATGGAAATAACTTGCATCTTGAATGCTGTAGTTATTAAGCTAGATAATATTCTTGGGGCCAGCAGGCAGCATGATGGTTGGGGTGTTGGACTTCCACATGACCAACCATAGTTCCAGTTCCGGACCTGGTAACTTGAAAATCATGCTAGGAGCATGTGTATGATGCCCAAGGTCCCAGGAGGACAATGGAGGAGAAGGGATTGCAGCATGGTCACTCTCCCTGGGGGTAATTTCTCACTTTCCCTCTCACCGTCCCTCTCTCATTCTCTGGTGAGCACACATACCTTATGGCAAAAACCTTAAAAAAGAAGAAAAGAAAAGAAAAAAAGATAATATTATCATAACATAATTCACTTGGCAGAAAAGAAAGAAAACTCATGGACTAACTATGTTAGTTAGATAATTCCTTTGTCTTGGGATTGGTTGATATCTCTGTACCCACTTACTTTTCCTCTTGGATATTTAGTGACTTACCCACTAGGACCTGGCTCATTCTGGCTTTTCTTCAAAAAAAAAAAAAATTGTTTTCCGTTCAAACTGCAATTTTGTTACAGGCTGCATTAGCTTGAGTACCCTGCTCCCTCTTTAGCCTATCAGGCCCCAAAAGTCACCTCCCTAGCAATAATTAGTATGCAGAAGAATGTGAACTCTCTTTTCAAGGAGTCTCCAAGACTCAGAAGCCAGATAAAGCATTCTCTGAACTCTCTTGAAAAAAGTATTCCTGGGAACCAGCAGTTAGCGTAATGGCTATGTCGCTGGACTCCCACGTAGTCGACCGCGGTTTGCGTCCTGGACCCGGTGGCTTAAAACTCACTCCAGGCGCATGCACGTGCGTGCCCAAGATCCCGAGAGGAGAATAGAGGAGAAGGGATTGCAGCATGACCATCCCCCCTGGGGGGTGATTTCTCACTTTCTGTCTCTCTGTCTCTCTGTCTGTCTGGCGAGCGCACGCGCCCTATAGCAAAAACCTCTCAAAAAAAAAGTACTCCTGAGACCAGCAGGTGGTGTGGTGGTTAAGATACTGGACTCCCACATGCATGACTGCATTTCAAGTCCCAAAGCTAGCAGCTTGCTTTTCTCACTTTCCTTTCTCTCTCTCTCTCTCTCTCTCTCTCTCTCTCTCTCTCTCTCTCTCTCTCTCCTCTCCCTCCCTCATCAAATTTTAAAATAATAATAATAATAAATAAAATTAGATAAAATAGTTCTTTTAAAAAATATAGAAAGAAGCACTCCAAATGAATAGAAATATTATAAATTCAGAAAGATGATTCAAAAGATCCAAGTAAGGTTGAGTATGTAATTTGCTTAAGTTTAGTGTTGTTTTTAAAATGGCAGAAAAGGAGCCTGTGCCATGGAGCAGAGAGAGCAGCAGTGAGACAAGCTGAGGTAGGAAGACCCCCTGAGGGTGATTTCTCACTTTCTGTCTCTCTGTATCTCCAGCAAGTGCATGTGTCCTACAGCAGAAATGTCTCTCTTAAAGAAAAAAGTACAGAATGGAGTGCTATATCAGGAAAACTAAAGAGAGACAAACAGAAATAAGAGAACAACAACAAAAACAAAACACAAGAAAGTGGCTAACAAAATGGCAGGGACAACTCTACAAATATTGATAATAACACAAAATGTTAATGGATTTAATTCTCTAATCAATAGACACAGACTGGCTGAATGAACAAAAAAAAATTTAAAAATAAAAAACCAGAAACTCTATTTGCTGCCTACAAGAAACACACCTCACAGTTATAGACATATATAGACTAAAAGTGAAAGGTTGAAAAAAGATATTCCATGCAAATAGAAATTGAAAAAAGGCTGGAGTCACAATACTGATAGCAGACAAAATAGGTTTTAAGACAAAAATTATAAGAAGAACATTATATATTACTAAAAGAGTTAATTCCTCAAGGAGATATAACACTTGTAAATATCTATGCATCCAACTCAGGAGCACTCAAATACATGAAAGAAAGACTGCTAGATCTAAAGGAAGAGATAGATTGCAACACACTAATCATTGGGGATCTCAACACCCCACTATCTCCTTTGGACAGATCATCTAGACAAAAAATAAGCAAAGAGATACAGGATCTAAATGACACCATGAATGAAGTGGACTTGACAAGTATCTTTAGAACCTTCCACCCAACAACCACAAAGTATAATTTTTTCTCACCTCTCATGGAATTTTTTCAAAGATTGAACGCTTAATAGGGCACAAAACAACTCTTTATAAGGTATTTCTGTTATAAGAAAACTCATTTTTTTATGTTTTTCTATGCAAAAATGCATCATAACTTTTCCAATGACTCAATATATCCAGCATCTTCTCCAACCATGATGGAATTAAACTCAAATTAATTTCAGAGAAAAAGCCCTCAAAAATATGCAAATATATAAAGACAAAATAATCTGCTCCTGAATGATCTCACAACAACTGGAGAAATCAAGACCGAAATCAAAAGATTTATCAAAACCAATGATAAAAAGTACATGAATTTCCACAATTTATGAGATACAGTGAAAGCAGTCATAAGAGGGAAGTTAATAGCAATTAGTGCACTTAAGAAAAAGATGGAAAGGCAGCAAATAGACAACCTAACAACACACCTCAGGGAACTGGAAAAACAACAACAATAAACAATTTGAAGAGAAAAGAAATAATAAAGAATGAGCAGAAATAAATGAGATAGAGAATAAACAAACTATGCAGAAAATAAGTGAAACCAAGAGCTGGTTCTTTGAGAAGATAAACAAAATTGATACACCATTAGCTAGACTAATTAAAAAGAGAGAAAGGAGCCAGATAAATCAAATTTGCAATAAAACAGGCAACACTGCAACAGATATAACAAAAATACAAAAGATCATTAGAGAATACTATGAGTGACTATTACACCAACAAACTAGAAACCCTGGATGAGATGCACAAATTTTTAGACACATATAATCTACTAAGAATGAATCAGGAAGACATAGAAAGCCTGAATAAACCAATAATAAGCAATGAAATTGTTTTTTTCACCTAAGGTTTTCCTATCCTCTGTGGCTGATAACCAGAATACACAAGGAACTCAAACAGCTATTCCGAAAAAAGATGATCACCCTATTAAAAGATGAGAGAATGGGTTGAAAAAAACACTCTCTAAGGATGACTTACGAATAGCCAATAGGCATTTGAAAAAAATGTTCAACATCCCTCATTGTAAGGGAAATGCAGATCAAAACAACAATGAGATACCACCGAACCCCAGTCAGAATGTCTAAGATTAAAAAAAAAAAAAATGACAAGTGCTGGAATGGGTGTGGTGAAAGGGAACTTTCTTGCTGGTGGGAATGTAAATTGGTACAGCCACTGTGGAGAACAATTTGGAGATTCCTCAAAAATCTACAAATAGAACTACCATATGATCCAACAATCCCACTCCTTGGTATCTACCCAAAGGACAGAAGAATTCTTAATCAGAAAAGTGCTTGCACATCGATGTTTATTGAGGCACTATTCACAATTGCTAAGACATGGAACCAACCCAATGCCCACAAACAGATGAATGGATTGAAAAACTGTGGCACATATACTCTATGGAATACTATTCAGCAATAAAAAACAAGATCATGGCTTTTGTCAGAAAGTGGAATAATATGGAGGATTTACTGCTGAGTGAAGCAAGTCAGGCTATCAAGGAGAGACATTGTATGTCCCCACTTAATATATACCGAGTGTCTGCACTCTATGACAGAAACTGATTGACTAAAGGATATAGAAATACAGTAAATGGATGTGAATATCTGATATAGTGTGTGTGAAAGAGTAGAGTCTGAGGAAGGACATTTAGAAGGAAAATAGGCAAAGCATTAATGTGACAAAGAAATGTGGTATTATCTGTTAAAGATAATTTTATAGTTTTATCAACTAGACTAGGGAGAAATGTTCACATGTTGAAATATTCACTTTGTAAGCTAAATAATGTGATTGAATGTATGAAAGAAAATGAAATAAAAAATAGTTTTTAAAAATAATAAATAAAAAATATAAAAAAGAATGCATGTTGGGAGAAAGGACAGTCTTTTCAATAAACAGTGCTGGGAAATTTGGATTCTACATTCAAAAGAATGAAATGAGACCCTTATTGCTCAAAAATTACTGGAAATAGATTAAAGACGTGGAGGAAAGACCCCAAACTCTGAAACTATTAAGAGAAAATATGGGACCAGCAGTTAGCGTAATGGCTATGTCGCTGGACTCCTGTGTAGTCAACCATGGTTTGAGTCCTGGACACTGTGGCTTAAAACTCACGCCAGATGTGTGTGTGTGTGCGTGCCCAAGATCCCGAGAGGAGAATGGAGGAGAAGGGATTGCAGTGTGGCCATCCCCCCTGGGGGGTGATTTCTCACTTTCTGTCTCTCTGTCTCTCTCTGTCTGGCGAGCACATGTGCCTTATAATAAAAAATAAAAACCTCTCCAAAAAAAGAAAATATAGGGGAGATGCTTCATGACACTGGCCTAGGCAAAGATTTTTTGGATAAGATCTCAAATGCACATGCAACAGAAGAAAACTTAGAAATTGGATTATATCAAGTAAAGCACTGCTGCACAGAAAAGGAAACGATCAACAGAGTGAAGAGACAATCCACAGGAAAAACAAAAACCAAATAACCCAATTTTAAAAAATGGGTAAAAGAGGTAAAAGACCTGAATAGACATTTCTCAAAAGAATATATACAAATGGCCAACAGGTATATGGGAAAAAAAAAAAAAAAGCTCAACATCACTAATCATTACGGAAATTCAAATCAAAAGCACAATGAAATATCACTTCATCCTAGTTAGAATGGCTAATATAAAAAAATCAAAAGGTAAGTGTTGACAAGAACATGGATAAAGGGAACCTTTATACATTGTTAATAAGAATGTAAATTAATGTACCCATATGGAAAACAGTATAGAGAATCCTCAAAACAATAGGGGACCAGGAGGTGGCATGGTGGTTAGGGTACCTGACTCCCACATGGCTGACCACGACTTGAGTACCAGACCTGGAGGCTTGAAAACCATTCCAGATACATGTGTGTCCATGCCCAAAATCCCAAGAAGAAAATGGAGAAGGGATTTCAGAACAGTCATCCCTCCTAGGAGGTGATTTCTCACTCTCTCTCTCTGTCTCTTTCTATCTCTCTGGTGAGTGAATGTACTCTATTGCAAAAATCTCTCTTTAAAAGAAAGTGAAAATAGAACTTCCATATGATTCAGCAACCCCACTAATGGGGTTTTTATCTATATATAATCTCCAGAAAAATAATATCAACATGTTAAAAAGTTATCTGTACTCCTATGTTCATCACAGAAAGATTCATAATAGCCAAGATTATGTAGTCAACCTAAATGTCTGTCAACAGATTAATAGATAAAGAAAATGTGGCATATATACAGTAATCCCCCTGTATCCACAGGTGATATCTTCCAAGAACTACAGTGGATACCTAAAACTAGAAGCAGTACCAAATACTATATATACTATGGTTTTACCAATGCATACATAATTTTAAGTTTAATTTTGAAATTAGTCACACCAAGAGATTAATAACAACAATAATAATAAGGTAGAATTGTGACAATATATTGTAATTTAAAATATATGAATGTTCTCTCTCTCTCTCTCTCTCTCTCTCTCTCTCTCTCTCTCTCTCTCTCCCCCTCTCCTCTCCTCTCCTCTCCTCTCCTCTCCTCTCCTCTCCTTTCTCTTTGCTCTCTGAAAATATCCTGATGTACTGTACTCCTTGTTCTTCTTGACCATGTGTGGGGACACGTTTAAGAGAGAGAATCTGAGGTGTGGGGACATGCTCTGAGCAAACACCACATGCTCTTTTGGGGTTTGGCAGAACCTTGTAACTTGTCTTTCCTTGACCTTGGCTGCAGACAGAGCAAGGGTGGAAATTGCTAGGGGCGTTCCAACAGACACATGTGATAGACTTCAAGAAACATCTTGGTAAAATCCAATCCCTGCTCTGCATCTGAAAGGTTCCTTAGCCTACTCTGGGTGTGGTGGTGCAAGAAGATCTTTAGCTCCTTCCCCACACCTAACAGTTAGTTCTTTGCATTAGAAAGGAAGATGAGATTTTCTCTTGGTGGGATTATCACCAAGGGATACACCTGGCCTGGTGTGACTAAGCCCTCATAGATTTGTTAACTGCTTCTTATTGTCTGTAACCTGGCAACCAATGTATGAAGTGTCATAAAACATACATGTGTAACGTCTCCTTGTTCTATAAATAAAGACGTCCAGTTCATCTGGGCGACACAAGTTGCTTGGGCTACCTAGGCTCAGGCTGCCTGTGTCCGTTTCTACTCTATCTTTTGTCTCATTTTTTCTGCTTCTTCCATAGTAGCGCTGAGCCCGGGGGCAGACGCCGACAACCATGGGCAACCAAAACCATGGAAAGCAAAAAACATAAGTAGTGGGAAACTATTGTATATCCAACAAGCTACTATTGAGACATTAAAAAGAATGAAGTCCTGCCAGTTGTGACCACATGGATGAAACTGAAGATATTTTATTAAATGAAATAAGTCAGGCACTGAAAAACAAATACAAACCTCATGATACCACTCATATATAGAATCTAAAAAAGTTAATCTTGTAAGAGTAAAGGACAGAATGGTTTTTACCAGAGGCTGGGGTTAGTGGGAAGAAGAGGATAATGAAATGTTGGTCAAAGGATATAAATATGATTAGACAGCAAGAATAAATTTCAAAACATCTATTGTACAGCAGGTGATTATAGATAATGGCAATATATTGTATTCCTGAAAATGTGATAAGAGTGGATGTTAAGTGTGCCCAGTGAGGTAATGCATTTGTTAATTAGCTAGATGAATCCATTTCACAATTTTTTAAGCACAAACAAATGTTGAATTTCATTAAATGAATTTGCTGTACCTATTGAAATAACCTTTTTTTTTTTGTCTTTTATTCTGTTAATGTGATGTATTGGCTTTACTGATTTGAACCACCATTGCATGCCTGGACGAATTCTGCTTAATCATAATGAATGAAAAGTTTAATGTGCTAATGTTTTCACTGGTATGAAAATGACTGAAAATTCAGTTTACTAGTATTTTGTTGGGAATTTTAGTGTTTTTCCTTTTCTATTTATTTATTTATTTTAGGTTTTTGTCATAGGATACATGTGCTTGTCAGAGACAGTGAGAGGAAAAGTGAGAAATCACCCCGTGGAGGGGATGGCCATGCTGCAATCCCTTTTCCTCCATTCTCCTCCTGGGATCTTGGGCAAACACATACAGATGCCCAGCACGCAACCCTCAAGTCGTTATGTCTGGCATTTGAACTATGGTCAACCATGTAGGAGTCCAATGCCTTAACCACCATGCTACCCCCAGTGTTTTCATTTCAGTTACACCCTAAATATGTCATCAGGCCATCCCTTATCATCAGGGCACCCCTCTTACCCTAAGCCCAGCCCCATGTTGCAGAACTCATATTTGAGCTTTCATTTGAGTTCAGGTCTCTGCCAAGTGGCAGTCCGAGGTGTCATAGTACCTGTATGAAGTTTTTTCACAATATAGAAATGAGGTGGAAACACTGATTCATCACAGAATCAGCCTGTGGGCAATTGGAGATGCTGTAATGCTCTGCATCATAAGCATGTTACACACAAATGTGTCAAACACTTAGAACAAAAATAATTTAATACAAGAATTATCTTTCTTTAAAAGATTCTAACCTCAAAAGCAGATATTACACACATGGATATATACTGCAAACATATAAAGATTATGAATGATGTGATTCGAAAAGGAAAGAAAGTAAAACAGAACAAAAACAGGGAACAGTTCTATGCTAGTCACACAGTCTTGGGTAAGATCCAGGACCTATGAGTCCTCTTCATCTCCACTCCCAGGAGAAGGCCCTATGGTCTGCTCCTTTAATCCAAAAGTCATTTGTACAGATGTCTGGTGGGTTAGACAGTGTCAGCTTGAGAGGTTTATGTCACCCCATCCCGCCTGTTCCAAGCCTTCAGTCTGTTCTTCAGTTACCATGGAGACATTGCTGCTTCTTCACCTGTAAAACAGGGTGATAACAGTGGCCCTACTCCCCCTTCAGCAGTGGTGTGCAAATGGAACTGAGAAAATAGATGAAAGCATGTTGAGAATTAGAAATTTTAAGACAAAAGTCTCTGATCAAGCTACCACTTCCCAGCTGAGTTCAGTCCTTTATGTCGAAATCAAAGGCAATGTTGTGCGAATTGCCCTGTTTTGAAGTGAGGAAGATGGGTTGGTCTCTTCCAGAGGAAGCAATGAACCAGCCAGGGAAGGCCACTGACTCGAAGGTGGAAGTCCTACCAGTCTTGACGTGGTAGAAGAGGAAGGGCTTCACAGGCTCATCTTGGTTGTACAGATCCATGATATTCTGTTTCTGAAAGATGAGAGAGGAAACCCATGAGGAGAAATAAAAGCCGTCTGAGATATTCAAAATTATTTGCACATAGTCAGTGAACATTCCATAGTGTGAGAAAGCCTTACCCACCAACTTCAAAGGACCAGAAGAATGAACACATACACAATCTCAAATCCAGAGATGATGTAGGAAGGATACAAAAAACAAGTTGATGAAAAAATGGCCATACTTGAACAATGAGTTGGAACTGTCCTCACTTAAGAGGCTGAGGGGATCCCTTAGGAAAAGGAAAAAGATGCAGATTTGCAGCAGTAAGTCAAGGACTTTCTTTACCGAAACAGTAAGAGCCACCATTCTGCAAGAACCACTCCTATAGCAAAGGATGGCCGGACCTTGGCCAGGGATATGTGTCTCTGACCAATTGCCAAACACGTGAAAAAGCAATACCAGAAGAGGAACCACAAGAGAGTCTAACAAATCAAAGGACTTGCAGAAAGAGAAGGAAACAATGGGGAAAAGGAAAAGCAAAACATTTAAGGGACACAAAGATGGAAAATTATCTGATGATGAAAATGTGTATGGTACTAGAATAATGTACAGTTGATTATGGCGACCTTCGACTTCTCCTTGAACCTACTCTGTTTCCCTCCAACCACTCTCCACAAAACAGTTGAGCAAATTTTAGGTTTAAATAAATAAACAAGATTATATTATCCTTCAGAGTAAACCTCTTGAAAGTTTTCTATTACAATTACAGTGAAATCCAAACTTGTTGAAAGCCTGCAGGGCCTATTCCACCTCTCTTCCTGGACTTCTTCCCACTCCCCGCATGTCTATTATGGTGCAGTAACACTTGTTTTCTTCGTTCCCCTCAAAGATACCCAGGTGTTCTTACCCAGGGCTCTGGTATGTATTGTCACTCCACCTAGTTGCTCGCCCCACCCCTTCCCATGACTGGTCCCTCCCATCACTCAGCCGTTCCCTCCTTGGGAGAACTTTGCTGAATATTCTAGCTAAAGTAGGCCTCGAATCTCCCCATCCATCACCCAGCACCATTTTCTTCCTGGGTAATTTTCTTTATTAATACCAACCACTATCTAAACTCAGCACATGTATCTATTGGTTACATAATCATTGTCAGAATTGTTCATCACTGTGTTCCTTGACATAGAGAGAAGCCCTGGAATTCTGCACAGTAGAAATTATCTGATCATTTAATAAATGAAAGAATGCCTTCTGATTTCAGATATTCAGTCCTCCTCCTGCATTCTCACTATCAACTTCCTGCTCACCGAGAAAACTGAAGCAATAAAAATAAAACATCCACAAACCACCTCATAACTTGTGACCCCAGCATGTGTACCACACCACACTTCACTCCTTGAGGGCTGGGCAAAAGGACCCAGCTGTACTCTGCAACATGAAGGCTGCCTTCTAGCCATTCTCCCACTCTCTCAGGCTCCATTGGTTTTTTTTTGTTTTTGTTTTTTTTTTTTTTTTATTAATTACTTTATTTATTTTTGTATATACTTTCAATCATATTGTTTGGCTTACAATGAGACCATTTCGATATGTGAACATTTCTCCCCAGACCCGTTGATCGAAATATCTTCAACAGATAACACCACACCTCCCCATCCCGTCAATGCTCTACCTCTGTATCCCTTCTCCAAATGTCTTTCGTTGGGCCCCACTCCTCCACATTGGTTTTAATGTCTCTAGTCAGTCATTTCCATCAGCATATTTGTTGTCATCTCTATCACTTAAAAAAAAATAAATAACTATTTTTCTCTCTCCTCCACCCCAATCACTGCACCTATTTCCTTTCACAGAAAACTCCCTGCAATAGAGATTGAGTGCAACCCAGTGCTGGCATAACTGGACCCCCATGAAGAAAGTCCTGTGTTCACATATTCCAGAACCTGCCTGAGCACACTGGCACAAGAGTGTGTGCCTGTGATAGGGCTGACTGAGAGTAGGATGGATTGTGAGGACGACACCATTGGGAGTGCCTCTCTCTTTTCCTCTTCCTCTCTCATGGAAGAAATAAATAAATAAAATTTAAAAAAAATTTTTTTGAGAGAGAGGTTTTCGCTATAGGGCGCGTGCACTCGCCAGACAGACAGAGAGACAGAGAGACAGAAAGCAAGAAATCACCCCCCCCCCCCAGGGGGGATGGTCACGCCGCAATCCCTTCTCCTCCATTCTCCTCTCGGGATCTTGGGCACGCACACACATGCGCCCGGCGTGAGTTTTAAGCCACCAGGTCCGGGACGCGAACCGCGGTCGACTACATGGGAGTCCAGCGACATAGCCATTACGCTAACTGCTGGTTCCCAATAAATAAATTTTTTAAAAAGGAAACTCTTTGCAATTGCTGTCCACATTTGCTGCCTCTGGTTTCTACCTTATAATTATTCTCTTTTACCTCACTCCATTTGCCCCCACCAGTATGCCCACATTACATCTCGCCAAAGACCCCAGTGGCAGGCACAAATTGCCTAATGCAATGGCCAGTCTTCAGTCCTCATCTGAGGACAAAACACAATAGAAAGATGACTTGGAGGACAAGACATAGCTGAAAATGTCATTCTTGGTCCTCATCTTATTGATCATATCCACTCTGTCAGCAAATTCTGTTGTCTCCACTTAAAATGTTTCCAGAATCTTATATTCTTCTCCCCACCTCCACTCTGCTATCTCCTAGCCCAGAAGATCATACCTGGATCACAAAAAAAAAAAAAAAAAAAAAAAAAAAAAAAAAAAAAAAAAAAAAAAAAAAAAAAAACAAACTCTCACCCTTGCTCTAAAAGGTTTTTGATCAATCAGGAGCCAGAGTGATTCCTTTTAGACTTCAGCCCATTTGTGTCATTCTTGTGTTTGAAACATTCCAGGAGTTGCCCCTTTCACTACGAATGCAAAGCTAAGTTTTTGTGAGAGCCAACAAGGCCCTTCATGAACTCCTCCAACTCACTCCTGCACACTACATCTTTTCATAGGTCCTGGGATTGGCTCCTAATGAATACCTTGATAACTTACCTGTCTCTTCCACTCACTGATGAAATTTCACCTTCTGATGACTCCTACCACACCATTCATCTCTGCAGCCTGATTCCACCTCTATGTCTGACATTGCCAGCCTCTGTATTCTGCTCTAATTATACTTTTCTAGGAGACATAATAACCTCCTTTAACATATCACAAGTTTACTTATGTATTGCAAATGGAGTCAGGATAGGTTGGTCTGGCTCCCTCACCTACTATCTTATTATATTTGAAGGCCACAGTGTAAACAACTTACATTATTAGTTGTACTGCACTTGCACACCTGTTATGTAATTAGAGCTTGGCTGATTTACGCTGCTGAATGTAATGCACATGTTCATGTGTGACAGTTTAGTTTTGGCAATGAGTCACTGTTGTCTGCAGCCTCTTTAAGAGTAAAGGAGCACCTGGTCAGCTAACTAGATAGCCCTGCTCAGTTCGGGTTTGGTTCAGTCTGGTGAGTCCTGATGGCCTTGGCTTGGCTTGGCTCAGCTCAGCTCCATGCTGTGAGCTCCAAGAAGGAGGAAGATACTCTCTGAGTGCTTTTAACATGCAGTATAAGGTCCAAGAGGGAAAAAGCACCTTGTGAATGCTACAAGAGCTCTGCAAGCTCACCGTTAATTCAGCAATAAACAACATGACATCAGTGCCTCATGTCTTTTTCCAATTCTTTGCATCTCTGTTTGATCTACCCTTTGGAGGAGAAAAGAACTTCACAGAAACAACCTACTATCACATTTATTATTTACATTTCTCTCCATCCGCTGGAATCCAAGGTAAATTAGGGCTCTTTGTCATTCTGAACAAAAATTTATCTCCAGTGCCCACACAGTGTTTGAAATCAGTAAGTACACATACTGTTTGAAGGAAAGGGGTTGAATTACATTGAATTGAATTGAACTGAAGTTTATGAAACAAGGAAAGGAATGAAGTGAGGGGGGAAGGAAAGAAGGAAAGAGAGAAAGAAAAAGGAAAGAAGAAAGAGAGAGAAGAAGGAGAAGAAAGAAAGAAATAGAAAGAAAGAAAAAGAAAGAGGGAGAGAAAGGAAGGAAGGAAGGAAGGAAGGAAGGAAGGAAGGAAGGAAGGAAGGAAGGAAGGGAGGAAGGGAGGGAGGAAAGAGAAAGGAGAAAGAAAGAAAGAAAGAAAGAAAGAAAGAAAGAAAGAAAGAAAGAAAGAAAGAAAGGGGGAGGGAGGGAGGGAGGGAGGGAAGGAGGAAGGAAGGAAGGAAGGAAGGAAGGAAGGAAGGAAGGAAGGAAGGAAGGAAAATAAATAGAGAGAGAGAAAGAAGAAAGAAAGAGAAAGAAAGAAAAAGATAACCAGATAGTCTTGGGAATTAAAATAGCAAAAAACGAACTTTCAGAAAATGCTATACTAGGATGATTTAGCAAATGGAACAAGATTGAAAATGTAATTGTGAACTGGAAGTCTGAATCAAGAATATCTCCCAGAATGCAACACAAAAAAAGAAGAGAAAAGGAGAGAAGAGAGGATAAAGAGAAGAGAGAAGAGAACAGAAAAAAAGGAGAGGAGAAGAGAGGAGAGGAGAGGAGAGGAGAGGAGAGGAGAGGAGAGGAGAGGAGAGGAGAGGAGAGGGGAGGGGAGGGGAGGGGAGGGGAGGAGAGGGGAGGGGAAGAGAGGAGGGGAGTGGAGGGGAGGGGAGGGCAGAGGAGAGGAAAAAAGGAGAGGGGAGGGGAGGAGAAAAGAGAAAGAAAAAAAAGGAAATGGGGAAAGGAAAGAGAAATAGAAAAAAAGAAAGAGAAGAAAAATAGAAAGTATGAAAAATTAGATTAGCTAATGTGAAATACTAAAGTGAGATCTAGGAGTTCCAATGACTGAGGAGCAGGAATTCCAATAAGAGATAAGGATAGTAAAGGGAGAATATCCTTGAAGAAACAATAGCTGAGACTTTCTTATTTGAGAAAGACAGGAGTCCTCCACTAAGTGGGGAGTGGGGCAGGGTAAATTAAAGTCTATTATATGCACATAATTTCCAAAGGAGCTAGGAATAATATGCCTCAGAAATGGAGACTATTCCTTTTTTTAATTCTAAAATTAGATCTTCTGTCAAATAAACTCGTTAAATATTTTTCTTTTTCTTTCTTTTCTGTTTTTTAAAGTCACTTACCTTCAACTGCAATGTGTGTTGTCCTCCAACGTCCTCACAACACAGACACATTTCTGGATCCCTGATTCCCAAATAAATAGGATTCCCTTTGCCTTGTTCAAGAGTCTCCGGATACTTACACGTGATAAGAATGATAGTGACTATAAAGATAAAAGGGAAGACAGTGTAAATTTTCTGTTAAAGTCAGGAAAAGACTGATTTAGCAGGGTAGTGTATTCAGGTAGGCTGGAAGAGACCAGCTCATTCATTCACTCATTCATTCATTCATTCATTCATCCTTTCATACCATGCATCTATCACTCCCTTCATAAATGGGGCAAACAATAAGTTAAGCAAACAGCAGACTCTTTCCTTGCGATTTTCACACCTGTGCTTGAATGCCTGGAGATGGGAAACTCCTACCACAAGCAGCCCTTCTGTCCCTTGGAGAGCTCTGTCCAATAGCAATATTTCCCTAATGTGATGTTGAAAACTACCTTTCTGTGTTATTCACCCATTCGAACTTTTGGGATGCCTTGAAATCACACCAAACAAGTTATTTTTCTTCCATAGGGCAGACCAGCTGCTTTGGATCACTAAAAGCCTCCTCCAACCTCTCCAGTTTTTTGCAAACTTCTCCCTGACTTCTCTGCCCAGGCAGGTGTGAAATCCCTCCCTCCACGTGGGCCCCAGCTGTAAAACCACATATTAACAAAGGGCCTTGTCCATCCGGCAGCACCAATTCCAGGGTGCAGCAACCACCAGATTACCACTCACCTTGAGCCACATTGCCACTGCGTGGAACTGCCACAAGGGTCTGATTTTGAAGGATCCACACCTGGTGACTCAAATCAGAGATAATCCCAACCTGAGGTCTTTCTACTACTGCCAAGGGAGGAAAGAGTGATGAAGAAATGTGATGATCAGGCTGTTTTACTCAACACCAGGCGAAAGATCATCTAAGCCAGGCCCTCAGTAAGCAAGGTCTAGGGTTTACACACCGAAACTGACAGTGCTCATGACCATCACCCAGCTCTTCCCTCTAATAAAGCTATCGGCTCTGGTGAGAAGAGGCAACGGCTACCAAGGGCAGCAGCGGTTTGGGAGGGCATACCATCACACCAGAGGGGACTACACATGCCCAGAGTACCTGGGTGTCAAATTGAGCTACTCTCTTTTGTGCCCACCCTGTGTTTGGCCCTGCTGAGGATGGGAGAAGTGACAGCAATGGTCTCGTGGGAGGTGGACAGTACCAGGCAGTAGGGCCATGCACAGGGAGACACAGAGCACCAGGGCTTCCAGAGGGACAGCTGTGAGTGCAGGTGGTTCAAGCCTCCAGATCCCATCTCAAAAATACCATGTTGATGGTGTTTTGGAATGACAAGGTTTTGTCGAGTGTCTGTCATATCAGGGTTGTCTCAGCACCTGTGGGGACAGAGATAGAAGAGATGAGCCTCAGGTCATATTTCCTAGACCTTGCAGGACACTGAGTCCTCAGGTCCTTATCCTGAACACAGAGCTAGAAAGCTTGTTCTGACAGAAGCTCTTGTCAGAAGATTGAACCAGCTCATGGGACAGAACTTCAAGACAGCCTCAGGCAAGAGAGATCAGGTAGAATTTTCCTCTGGTCAGAGATGCAGACAATGCTGCTATCTCCATAGAAGTTCTGAGACCCAGGTGTGACATTTGGCCTTAAGCACCTTGAACCTCAAAGGTCCTTGATACCAGTGTCCCCTCCTCTGAGAAGTCCCCTTATCCTTTTTGACACCTGCCCAAGCCAGGGCAGCTCTGCTAAGTCCTAGAAGCCCCCCAGCAAGAAGCAGCTTTTGCCACACAGGACAAGGCACAGAGCCAGCCTGGCACAGTTCCGTCATTTCCCTGGGCCTCAAAGTACAGTAAGAGAGGAAGCTCCAGAGGCAGAGGGCTTTCCAGCTATCAGCTGCACCTGGCAAGGAAGAGAATTTATCGAATTCTCAGTCCAGAGACTGCATCACAACTCCAAAGCTTCCAAGAGCAGTGCCAGGCCTGATTGCCTGGGGTATTTATCTAGTTTCTTTGGTGGGGCGTGACAACTGCATGACACAAATGAAAGCTATTTCCTTCCGCAGAGATCCTATGAGACTCATATGAAGAAATCACAGAGTCAGCACAAGCATGACCTGTCTGGGCTCCCTGAGAAATAAATGCCAAGCCAAGCTCCACAAGATCAACCACAAGGAAACAGAAGTGATGACAGACCCTAGGTTTCTTAAAAAGGGGAGAAGAAGGGACTTCCCCGGAGCTCAATTCTCCTACCATGTCACCCTGGTGTCAGAACTAGGCATGCCAGACACCCTCCTGGCAGGAGCCACATCTCCTGAGACAGCGCAACTAGCTGTGTACTTCAAGCAAGATCCTGGGCTTTCCTGGCCCCCAACCACCCCCAAAGCCACATCTGATTCAAGGGTCATGAAGAGCTCCCCTACCCAGCACTCTTGCAGCCTATCAGAGATGCATCTCCATCCCCTTGGGGAGCCACGGAGACCAAGAAGAAACCTATAACTGGGGGAAGCCTGGTCCCAGATTCCACCAAGATACAGTAGACCCCAGAACCATCTAAAGACAAAGGAAGTGGGCAGCGATTTCTCCAAAACCTGAGTCCCAGGGGCCAGCGCCATAGCAACAGTTAAGTATTTTGCATAGAAAGGCAAATCCTATGTGGCCAACCACAGTTTGAATCCCAGCCCCGTGGCCTGAAAATCATGCCAAGCACATGTGCGTGCATACCCAAAATCCTGATAGGATGGAGAAATAGATGAAAAAGGATTGTGGCATGATCATGAACTAATGTGATGTTCTCTCTCTCGCTCTCACTCCCACTCTCACTCTCACTTTCTCTGTCTTGCACATGCACTCACTGGCAATAAATAGTAAGTACACTGAGCCTCAGATCCAGCTTACTCCCCTCTGCCTAGTCAAAGAACTTCATTTTACCTCAGTCAGCACATCTTTTTTCTCAGGATACTCATCACAAAATAGCCATCTGAAAGTTCCTATCATCTGGTCCCCAAATCCCCTAGGCCTCTGTTTCCATCAAGATCCCGTCTGGAAAGCAGAACCCACACTGGGGCTGGGAAACTAAAGAAATTGAATGCAAGGAATTGATTATACATAAGCTGGAAAGTAAAAATGGGTTGCTATGACACTATCCCAAATAGTATCAACTGCAGAAAGAAAAAAAAAAAGGAAGCAGAAGAACCTGACAGGTTGAAGAAGGGATCTTGTAGGGCTGAGGCCTACATCTTAGCCAGAGGGGAAAAGAGACACAAGAGGATCTTATGTTGCACTGATGCTCAGACTCTGAAGAGAAAGTGCATCAGCTGTGAATGTGGAGGGGAGGAACCAGCCAGGAGAGGCTCAGAGGGCCCGAGGGAACAACCCAGAGAGCTGCACTTGCATTGTCTCAAAAGCCTCTGGGAATAACTTGAGTTTTCCATGCTCAGATGAAGAATGCAAAAGCCACATGTGGTGATACGTATCGTCTTTATCCTCTGCCTCTTATTCCATTTGGTCCTGACCCTTTATTACCTTCCCAGAGAATCCAGCCCTCCCTGGGATTCCCAGCATTCAGCATCCATCCCAAAATCCAGTTTAAACTATAATGTGCATGAGAGGCAGAGAAATTTGAGAAAGTAGGGGTAATGGTGACAAAGGGAAGAACTGCACCATCAGGAGTGATTATTAAAGAGCAGAAAGTTGTTCTTTTGGCCAGAGCCACCATATTCCAGAAATTAACCAATGACGAACACAAAGGGAAAGAGGAGCAGCACCTGATATATGTTCTCTAGGCCTTTTCAAAAACATGGAGTGGTTCCTTTGGCAATATATATGTAAATTTATAAGAAAGGTAATATTATAGACATCAAGGGAATGGGTACTGTTCAAAAAAGAATGCCCCACAAATGTTACCATGGCCAAACTGGAAGAGTCTACAATGTTATCCAGCATGCTGTTGGCATTGTTGTGAACAAATAAGTTAAGGGCAAGATTCTTGCCAAGAGAATTAATGTGTGTATTGAGCATATTAAGCATTCTAAGAGCAGAGATAGCTTCCTAAAACATGTGAAGGAAAATGACCAGAAAAAGAAGGAAGCCAAAGAGAAAGGTACCTGGGTTCAACTGAAGCACCAGCCTGCTCCACCCAG
>JAKSZU010000003.1:149490243-149590755 GCA_026018925.1 Tupaia tana
ATACCAAGGAGTGGGATTGCTGGATCATATGGTAGTTCTATTTGTAGATTTTGGAGGAATCTCCAAATTGTTCTCCACAGTGGTTGGACCAATTTACAATCCCACCAGCAGTGTCAGAGAGTTCCCTTTTCACCACACCCCCGCCAGCACTTAACATTTTTTGTTTTTTTAATCTTAGACATTCTGACTGGGGTTAGGTGATATCTCATTGTTGTTTTGATCTGCATTTCTCTTACAATGAGGGATGTTGAGCATTTTTTCATATGCCTTTTAGCTATTCGTATGTCATCTTCAGAGAGTGGTTTTTTCAACTCATTCTTCCATCTTTTAATAGGATTGATTGTCTTTTTCCAGAACAGCTGCTTGAGTTCCTTGTGAATTCTGGTTATCAGTTCCTTGTCTGATGCTTAGTTTACAAAAATATTTTCCCATTCTGAGGGCTGTCTGTTCACACTAATCACTGTGTCTTTTGCCATGCAGAAACTTCTTAGTCTGATGTAATCCCACTTGTCTATTTTAGGGATCATCGACTGTGCATTGGGAGTCTTATTTAAGAAGTTTTTCCCTACCCCAATGTCTCCCAGATTTTTCCCAGTGTTTTCCAGGAGCAGTTTTATAGTTTGAGGTCTTAGATTTAGATCTTTGATCCACCTTGATTTTATTTTTGTCACAGGCGAGAGGTAGGGGTTCAGATTCATCTTTCTGCAAGTGGAGATCCAGTTTTGCCAGCACCATTTGCTGAAGAAGTTTTCCTTTTCCCACTGAATTGACTGATATCCCTTGTCAAAAATCAGTTGGCTGTATGTTTGCGCATTCATTTCTGGGGACTCTATTCTGTTCCATTGGTCCACCTGTCTGTTTCTGTGCCAGTACCATGCTGTTTTGATTACCACAGCTTTGTAGTATATTTTTGGGTCAGGGAGTGAGATGCCGCCTACTCCACTCTTCTTGTGCAGAACTGCTTTGGCAATACGGGGTCTTTTATGATTCCAGACAAACTTTATGATTGTCTTTCCTAGATCTGTGAAGAATGTGTCTGATACTTTGATTGGCATTGCATTAAATAGGTAGATTAATTTGGGTAAAATTGCCATTTTGATTATATTAATTCTTCCAATCCAGGAACATGGGATGTCCTTCCACTTTTTTGTGTCATTTTCAATTTCTTTTTTTATCTTGTCATAGTTTTCCTTGTGGAGGTCTTTAACTTCTTTGGTTAGATTTATCCCTAAGTATCTTATACTTTTTGTGGCTATGGTAAATGGAACAACTTTTTTCAGTTCTATCTCAGTCTGCCTGCTGTTCGTATACAGAAATGCTATAGATTTCTGGATATTAATTTTGTATCCTGCAACGTTACTGTATTCATGTATTACTTTCAGAAATTTTTTTATGGAGACCATTGGGTCTTCTATGTATGCAATCATGTCATCTGCAAATAGAGAGTTTCACCTCTTCTTTTCCTATTTGAATGCCTTTTATTTTTTCCTCTTTTCTGATTGCAATGGCCAAGACTTCTAGTATTATATTGAAGAGGAGTGGAGAAAGTGGACATCCTTGTCTTGTACCCGTTTTTAGTGGAAAAGCTTTCAGCTTTTCTCCATTGAGGATGATGTTCGCTATGGGTTTTTCATAGATAGCTTTTATTGTGTTGAGAAATGACCCTTCTATGCCAATTTTGCCGAGAGTCTTGATCATGAAGGGATGTTGTATCTTATCAAATGCTTTTTCTGCATCAATTGATATGACCATATGGTTTTTATCTTTCTTCCTATTAATATGGTGTATTACATTTATGGTTTTGCATATGTTGAACCAACCTTGCATTCCTGGGATAAAGCCTACCTGATCTTGATGTATAATCTTTTTTTATAAGTTGTTGTATACGATTTGTTAGTATCTTGTTGAGAATCTTGGCGTCTATATTCATCAGGGATATTGGTCTATAGTTTTCCTTCCTTGTCCTGTCCTTATCTGTTTTAAGGATAAGGGTGATAGAGGCTTCATAGAATGAATTAGGGAGAGATTCACCCTTTTGGATATTTAGAAATAACTTGAGCAGAATGGGGGTTAACTCTTCTTTGAAAGTTTTGTAGAATTCAGAGGTGAATCCATCAGGGCCAGGGCTTTTCTTTGTTGGGAGGTTATTTATAACCGATTTGATCTCCTGGCTTGTTATGGACCTATTCAGACTTTCTATATCCTCCTGGCTCATTCTAGGTAGATTATGCATGCCCAGGAATTTGTCCATCTCATCCAAATTATCTTGTTTCTTGGCATACAGATGTTCATAGTATTCTCTAGTAATGTTTATTTCTACTATGTCTGTTGTTATTTTGCCTGCTTCATTGCAGATCTGATTCACCTGGTTCTTTTCTCTCTTCTTCTTAATAAGTCTCACTAGTGGTGTATCAAATTTGTTTATCTTTTCAAAGAACCAGCTTTTACTTTCATTAATTTTCTGTATAGTTCATTTATTTTCCATTTCATTTATTTTTGCTCGTATCTTTATTATTTCCTTTCTCCTGGAGTTTTTTGGATGCTTTTGCTGTTGTTTTTCCAATTATGTGAGGCATGATGTTAGGTCATCCATTTGCCTTCTTTCCATGCTCCTCTTATGTGCACTAATTGCTATGAACTTCCCTCTTATGACTGCTTTAGCAGTGTCCCAAAGATTATGGAAACTCATGTCCTCATTGTCATTGGCTTTCATGAACCTTTTGATTTCAGTCTTTATTTCTTCAGTAGTTGTGGAGTCATTCAGGAGTAGGTTATTAAGTTTCCATGTATTTGAGTATTTTTAAGGATTTCTCTTGAAATTAAACTCAAGTTTAATTCCATCATGGTCGGTGAAGATGCTGGGTATAGTTTCTATGCTTCTGAATCTGTAGAGGCTTGCTTTGTGCCCAATGATGTGGTCAATCTTCGAGAATGTTCCATGTGGTGGCGAGAAAATGTGTATCTCGAGGTTTGGGGATGGAAAGTTCTATAGATGTCTGTTAAGTCCATTTGATTTATGATATCATTTAGATCTTTTATCTCTTTACCTATTTTTTGTCTAGATGATCTATCCAGGGGGGATAGTGCAGTGTTGAGGTCTCCAACAATTAGTGTGTTGCAGTCTATCTCCCTTTTTAGATCTAGCAGTCTTTCCTTCACATATTTGGGTGCTCCTGTGTTAGGTGCATAGATATTAATAAGCGTTATATCTTCTTGATTGATTGATCCTTTTACTACAATATAGTGCCCTTCTTTGTCTCTTCGAACAGTTTTTGTTTTAAAGCCTATTTTGTCAGAGATTAGTATTGTGACTCCAGCTCTTTTTTGGTTCCTATTTGCATGGAAACTCTTTTTCCAACCCTTCACTTTTAGTCTATGTATATCTTTATCCATGAAGTGGGTTTCCTGTAGGCAACAGATAGAGGGTTTTTGTTTTTTAATCCATTCAGCCAGTCTGTGTCTCTTGATTAGAGAATTTAATCCATTAACATTCAATGTTATTATCGATGTTAATGGATCTGTCCCGACGTTTAAGTTGGCCATTGTCTTAGTTGCCTTTTACTCTTTTGTTTCTGGCTGTTACTTCTTTAGTTTTCCTAGAACAGTACTTTCTTCAGGGTTTCGTGGATAGCTGGCCTGGTGCTGGCAAATTCTTTCAGGTTTTGTTTGTCTGAGAAGATTTTAATCTTTTTTTCCTATATGAAGGATAATCTTGCAGGATACAATAATCTTGGTTGAAATTGTTTCTCTCTTAACACTTTCAATACATCTTCCCATTCTTTCCTTGCTTGCATTGTTTCCGTTGAGAAGTCCGGTGTTAGCCTGATGGGGTGACCTTTGTAAGTCAGTTGTCATTTCTCTCTTGCCAGTTTTAGTATCTTATCTTTATCTGTGGTCTTAGCCAGTCTGGCTATGATATACTTTGGGGAAGATCTTCTTGGGTTGATTCTATTTGGTGTCCTTTGTATTTCATGGGTCTGGATGTTTGAGTGCCTCTATGCTTGGGAAATTTTCTTCCAAGATTTCATGGAATAGGTTTTCCATGCTCTTATTAGTTTCTTCATCTTCTGGGATACCAAGTATTCGGATGTTAAGACGTCTAATGGAATCTAGTAATTCTCGTATGTTATCTTCATGTTGTTTTTTGTTATTTTCTCTATCTTTTGGTGGTTTTCTCTAGGTCAGAAGTTTTATCTTCTACATCAGAGATTCGACCTTCAGCATGGTCTAATTGACTTTTAATACTTTCGAGAGAGTTTTTGATTTCCTGTATAACAGACTTCACCTCTAATAGTTCCGTCTTATTCTTCCTTAGCATGTCCATTTCTTCCTTCATATCATTGAAGGAATTTCTCATCACCTGTAGTTCATTGTCTCTTTTCTGTTCCAGCTCATAGTATTTCTTCAACATGAATGTTCTAAACTCTATCTTGGACATTTTGGTAACGTCCTCTATTTTTTCAAGAAAAGGAAGGGAGTTACTGTGTTCCTTTGATGGAGACATATTTCCTGCTTTATTCAGGCCTGAGGTTCTTCTACTTCTAACCATTGGGAGATGTGTTTTCTCTGAAAAACCTTTTACGAGAACGTTTCTTCGAATAGGAGCAAGTGTGTTTCCTTTCTGATGTGGAATGGAGACAGGAAAGTCTCTCTTCAATTGTGTTAAGTAATGTAATCCAAGAAAAAGTATTCTCTTCAGGTGTACAAAGAAATGTATCTCATTTCTTCGCAGGTGTTTCAGTGAAAGGGAGGATTCCAGAGAGTATTAAAATACTAGAATGTTTCAGAATTGTAATTCTAGACCTATTTAAACAGCCAGGGATGGTATAGATAAAGGAAGTGAGGACTGAATAAGTGGGAAGAAAATAATATGTAGAATGAAGAAAAAGTTGTGTGCCGCGGGGTCGAAACATAGGAGTGTGGTGTGGTAGGACTGAGGGCATTCCTATGTGTTAATCAGAAGAGAGAAATTTACAAATGAAAGACAAGAGGAAGAGGAGAGAAATAGAAAGAAAAAAAAAGGGTACCTGGATGAAAGAGGGGTGTCTGGCTTTTGGGGGTCTTGGGACTGAAGCTAAAGGGGACACTCCTCCCTCAAAGTTCCTGGCCCAGGAGTCAAAAGATGGAAGTGTGGTGTGGTAGGACTGAGGGCACTCCTATGTGTTAATCAGAAGAGAGAAATTTACAAATGAACAACGAGGGGAAGGGGAGAGAAAAAGAAAGGAAAAAAAAGAAAGTGTACCTGAATGAAAGAGGGGTGTCTGGCTTGGGGGGGTCCAGAGGCTGAAGCTACGGGGGGCATTCCTCCCTCAGAGTTCTTGGCTCAGGGGTCAAAAGATAGGAGTGTGGTGTGGTAGGACTGAGGGCATTCCTGGCTGAAAGAGGGGTGTTTGGCTTGGGGGTCCCAGGGCTGAAGCTATGGGGGGCGGTCCTCCCTCGAAGATCCTGGCCCAGGAGACGAAAGATGTGAGTGTGGTGTGGTAGGACTGAGGGTGTTCCTGGCTGAAAGAGGGGTGTGTGGCTTGGGGGTCCCGGGGCTGAAGCTACGGGTGGCAGTCCTCCCTTGAAGTTCCAGGCCCAGGAGTCTAAATATGGGAGTATGGTGTAGTAAGACTGAGCGCGTTTCGGGCTGAAAGAGGGGTGTCAGGCTTGGGGGTCTCGGGGCTTAAGCTACAAGGGGAAGACCTCCCTCGAATTTCCTGGCCCAGAAGTCCAAAGATGGGAATGTGGTGTGGTAGGACTGAGGGCGTTCCTGGCTGAAAGAGGGGTGTCTGGCTAGGGGGTCCTGGGACTGAAGCTACTGGGGGCAGTCCTCCATTGAAGTTCCTGGCCCATGGGTCGAAATATGGAAGAGTGATGTGGTAGGACTTAGGGCATTTCTGGCTGAAAGCAGGGTGTCTGGCTTATGTGTCCCAGGGCTGAAGCTACGGGGGGCAGTCTTTTCTCAAAGTTCCTGTCCCAAGAGTCGAAAGGTGGGAGTGTGATGTGGTAGGATGAGGGCGTTCCTGGCTGAAAGAGGGGTGTCCGGCTTGGGGGTCCTGGGCCTGAAGCTACAGGGGGCAGTCCTCACTTGAAGTTCCTGGCCCAGGAGTCAAAAAATGGGAGTATGATATGGTAGGACAAAGGAATTTCCTATGTGTTAATCAGAAGAGAGATATTTGCAAATGAAAGACGAGCTGAAGGGGAGAGAAAAGAAAGCAAAAAAAAGAAAAAATATTGTACCTGGCTGAAAGAGGGGTATCTGGCTTGGGGGTCCCAGGGCTGAAGCTATGGGGTGCAGCCTTCCCTCAAAGTTCCTGGCCCAGGGGTCGAAATATGGGAGTGTGGTGTTGTAGGACTGAGGGTGTTCCTGGCTGAAAGAGGGGTGTGTGGCTTGGGGATTCCAGGGTTGAAGCTACGGGCGACAGTCCTGCCTCGAAGTTCCAGGACCAAGGGTCTAAAGATGGGAGTATGGTGTGGTAAGACTGAGCGAGTTTCTGGCTCAAAGAGGGGTGTCTGGCTTGGGGGTCCTGAGGCTGAATCTACAGGGGGCAGACTTCCCTCAAATTTCCTGGCCCAGAGATCTAAAGATAGAAGTGTGGCGTGGTAGGACTGTGGGCATTCCTGACTGAAAGAGGGGTGTCTGGCTTGGGGGTCCCGGGACTGAAGCTACGGGGGGCAGTCCTCCCTCGAAGTTCCTGGCCCAGGCTTTGAAAGATGGGAGTGTGGTGTGGTAGGACTGAGGGCATTCCTATGTGTTAATCAGAAGAGAGAAATTTACAAATGAAAGATGAGGGGAAGGGGAAAGAAAAAGAAAGGAAAAAAAAAAGTGTACCTAAATGAAATAGGGGTGTCTGGCTTGGGGGTCCCAGGGCTGAAGGTATGGGGGGGGGGGCAGTCCTCCCTCGAAGTTCCTGGCCCAGGGGTCGAAAGATGGGAGTGTGGTGTGGTAGGACTGAGAGCATTCCTGGCTGAAAGAGGGGTGTCAGGCTTGGGGGTCTTGGGGCTGAAACCACAAGGGGCAGTCCTCCCTCGAATTTCTTAGCCCAGGGGTCAAAAGATGCGAGTGTGGTGTGCTAGGACTGAGGGCATTCCTATGTGTTAATCAGAAGAGAGAAATTTACAAATGAAAGACAAGGGGAAGGGGAGAGAAAAAGAAAGGAAAAAAAAAAAAAGTGTACCTAAATGAAATAGGGGTGTCTGGCTTGGGGGTCCTGGGGCTGAAGCTATGGGGGGGGGCAGTCCTCCCTCAAAGTTCCTGGCCCAGGAATCTAAAAATGGGAGTGTGGTGTGGTAGGACTGAGGGCACTCGTATGTGTTAGTCAGAAGAGAGATATTTGCAAATGAAAGACGAGCAGAAGGGGAGAGAAAAGAAAGCAAAAAAAAAAAAAAAAAATTGTACCTGGCTGAAAGAGGGGTGTGTGGCTTGGGGGTCCCAGGGCTGAAGCTACGGGGTGCTGTCCTCACTCGAAGTTCCAGGCCCAGGAGTCGAAAGATGGGAGTGTGGTGTGGTAGGACTGAGGGCGGTTCTGGCTGAAAGAGGCGTGTCTGGCTTGGGGGTCCTGAGGCTGAAGCTACAGGGGGCAAACCTCCCTTGAATTTCCTGGCCCAGAGGTCGAAAGATGAAAGAGTGGTGTGGAAGGATGTGAGCATTCCTGGTTGAAAGAGGGGTGTCTGGCTTGGGGGTCCCAAGACTGAAGCTACGGGGGGCAGTCCTCCCTCGGAGTTCCTGGCACAAATGGTCGAAAGATGGGAGTGTGGTGTGGTAGGACTGAGGGCATTCCTGGCTGAAAAAGGGGTGTCAGGCTTGGGGGTCCTGGGGCTGAAGCTACGGGGGGCAGTCCTCCCTCGAATTTCTTAGTCCAGGGGTCAAAAGATGTGAGTGTGGTGTGGTAGGACTGAGGGCATTCCTATGTGTTAATCAGAAGAGAGATATTTACAAATGAAAGACGAGGAGAAGGGGAGAGAAAAAGAAAGGAAAAAAACCAAAAACCTGTACATGGCTGATAAAGGGGTGTCTGGCTTGGGGGTCCTGGGGCTGAAGCTACGGAGGGCAGTCCTCTCTCGAAGTTGCTGGCCCAGGAATCGAAAGACGGGAGTGTGGTGTGGTAGGACTGAGGACGTTCCTGGCTGGAAGAGGGGTGTCTGGCTTGGGGGTCCAGGGGGTTAATGCTACGGGGGACAGTCCTCACTCGAAGTTCCTGGCCCAGGAGTCAAAAGATGGGAGTGTGGTGTGGTAGGACTGAGGGTGTTCCTGGCTGAAAGAGGGGTATCTGGCTTGGGAGTCCCGGAGCTGAAGCTACGGGGAACAGTCCTTCCTCGAAGTTCCTGGCCCAGGAGTCGAAAGATGAGACTGCGGTGTGGTAGGACTAAGGGCATTCCTGGCTGAAAAAGGGGTGACTGGCTTGGGGGTCCAGGGGTTGAAGCTACGGGGAACAGTCCTCCCTCGAAGTTCCTGGCCCAGGAGTCGAAATATGGGAGTGTGGTGTGGTAGGACTGAGGGCGTTCCTGGCTGAAAGAGGTGTGCCAGGCTTGGGGGTCCCGGGGCTGAAGCTACGGGAGGCAGTCCTCCCTTAAATTTCTTAGCCCAGGTGTTGAAAGATGAAAGTGTGGTGTGGTAGGACTGTGGGCATTCCTGGCTGAAAGAGGTGTGTCTGGCTTGGGGGTCCCGGGGCTAAAGCTACAGGGAACAGTCCTCCCTCGAAGTGCCTGGCCCAGGAGTTGAAAGATGGGAGTGTGGTGTGGTAGGACTGAGGGCATTCCTGACTGAAAGACAGGTGTCTGGCTAGGGTGTTCCGGGGCTGAAGCCACGGGGGGCAGTCCTCACTTGAAGTTCCAGGCCCAGGAGTCGAAAGATGGTAGTATGGTGTGGTAGGACTGAAGACGGTTCTGGCTGAAAGAGGCCTGTCTGGCTTGGGGGGTTGCGAGGCTGAAGCTACAGGGGGCAGACCTCCCTCGAATTTCCTGGCCCAGAGGTCAAAAGATGGACGTGTGGTGTGGAAGGACTGTGGGCATTCCTGGCTAAAAGAGGGGTGTCTGGATTGGGGGTCCCAGAACTGAAGCTACTGGGGGCAGTCCTCCCTCGGAGTTCCTGGCACAGGGGTCGAAAGATGGGAGTGTGGTGTGGTAGGACTAAGGGCGTTCTTGCCTGAAAGAGGGGTGTCAGGCTTGGGGGTCCTGGGGCTGAAGCTGAGGGGGGCAGTCCTCCCTCGAATTTCTTAGCCCAGGGGTCAAAAGATGCGAGTGTGGTGTGGTAGGACTGAGGGCGTTCCTATGTGTTAATCAGAAGAGAGATATTTAGAAATGAAAGATGAGGGGAAGGGGAGAGAAAAAGGAAAAAAAAAGTGTACATGGCTGACAGAAGGGTGTCGGGCTTGGGGGTCCCGGGGCTGAAGCTATAGGGGGCTGTCCTCCCTCGAAATTCCTGGCCCAGGAGTCGAAAGATGGGAGTGTGGTGTGGTAGGACTAAGGGTGTTCCTGGCTGAAAGAGGGCTGTCAGGCTTGGGGGTCCTGGGGCTGAAGCTACAGGGGGCAGTCCTCCCTCAAATTTCTTAGCCCAGGTGTCCAAATCTGTGAGTGCAGTGTGGTAGGACTGAGGGCGTTCCTATGTGTTAATCAGAAGAGAGATATTTACAAATGAAAGACAAGGGGAAGAGGAGAGAAAAAGAAAGGAAAAAAAACCCAAAAACCTGTACATGGCTGAAAGAGGGGTGTCTGGCTTGGGGGTCCTGGGGCTGAAGCTACGGGGGGGGGGGCAGTCCTCCCTCAAAGTTCCTGGCCCAGGATTCGAAAGATGGGAGTGTGGTGTGGTAGGACTTTGGGGGTTCCTGGCTGAAAGAGGGGTATCGGGCTAGGGGGTCCCGGGGCTGAAGCTACTGGGGCAGTCCTCCCTTGTAGTTCCAGGCCCAGGGGTCGAAAGATGGGAGTGTGGTGTGGTAGGACTGAGGGTGTTCCTGGCTGAAAGATGGGTGTCAGGCTTGGGCGTCCTGGGGCTGAAGCTACGGTGGGCTGTCCTCCCTCAAATTTCTTAGCCCAGGGGTCAAAAGATGCGAGTGTGGTGTGGTAGGACTGAGGGCATTCCTATGTGTTAATCAGAAGAGAGATATTTAGAAATGAAAGATGAGGGAAAGGGGAGAGAAAAAGAAAGAAAAAAAAAAAAACGTGTACATGGCTGAAAGAGGGGTGTCTGGCTTGGGGGTCCCAGGGCTGAAGCTACAGGGGACTGTCCTCCCTCGATGTTCCTGGCCCAGGGGTCGAAAGATGGGAGTGTGGTATGGTAGGACTGAGGGTGTTCCTGGCTGAACAAGGTGTGTCTGGTTTGGGGGTTCCGGGTCTGAAACTACGGGGGGTAGTCCTCCCTCGAAGTTCCTGGCTAAGGGGTCGAAAGATGTGAGTGTGGTGTGGTAGGACTTAGGGCGTTCCTGGCTGAAATAGGGTTGTCTGGCTTGGGGGTCCCATGGCTGAAGCTACGGGGGGCAGTCCTTCCTCGAAATTCCTGGCCCAGGAGTCGAAAGATGTGAATGTGGTATGGTAGGACTGAGGGCGTTCCTATGTGTTAATCAGAAGAGAGATATTTAGAAATGAATGACGAGGGGAAGGGGAGAGAAAAAGGAAAAAAAAAAAAGTGTACATGGCTGACAGAAGGGTGTCGGGCTTTGGGGTCCCGGGGCTGAAGCTATAGGGGGCTGTCCTCCCTCGAAGTTCCTGGCCCAGGGGTTGAAAGATGGGAGTGTGGTGTGGTAGGACTGAGGGCATTACTGGCCGAAAGAGGAGTGTCCAGCTTGGGGGTCCTGGGACTGAAGCTATGGGGCCAGTCCTTTCTCAAAGTTCCAGGCCCAGGAGTCGAAAGATGGGAGTGTGGTGTGGTAGGACTGAGGGTGTTCCTGGCTGAAAGAGGGGTATCAGGCTTGGGCGTCCCGGGGCTGAAGCTACGGGGGGCAGTCCTCCCTTGATTTTCTTAGCCCAGGTGTTGAAAGATGCGAATGTGGTGTGGTAGGACTGAGGGCATTCCTGGCTGAAAGAGGGGTGTCTGGCTTCGGGGTCCTGGGGCTGAAGCTATGGGGTGCAGTCCTTTCTCGAAGTTCCTGGCTCAGGGGTCGAAACATGGGAGTGTGTTGTGGTAGGACTGAGGGCATTCCTGGTTTAAAGAGGGGTGTCTGAATTGGGGGTCCCAGGGCTGAAGCTATGGGGGGGCAGTCCTCCCTCGACGTTTTGTGGAAAATCCATTTTGTATGCTGTAAAGAAGCACAGTTATTGAATGTTAAAAAAGTGAAAATAAAGTGAAATTTCAAAACAAGAACAAGAATCACATTTATTTACAAATAACTAAATATGAAACGACATTTGCTTCAGCAGCAGAGTAATTCATTTCCTTCACACACAAGTTTTCTCACACAGATCTAGTGTGGCAGCTCCGTCATCACCAAGCATTCAAGCTTTTGTCTTTTCACTTCATCACCCTAGTATGTGGCTCTCCTTTTCAAGATTGCCTCAGCCTAAAATGGTTGCTGGAACTCGAGACACCACACTTGCATTCCACATAACCAGAAAGGGAAACAAGTAACCTTTCTTTTTTTATTTTTTCGGAGAGGTTTTTGCTATAGGGCGCGTGCGCTCGCCAGACAGACAGAGAGAGAGAGACAGAAAGCGAGAAATCACCTCCCAGGGGGGATGGCCTCGCCGCAATCCCTTCTCCTCCATTCTCCTCTCAGGATCTTGGGCACGCACGCACACGCGTGAGTTTAAGCCTTTGGGTCCAGGACTCGAACCGTGGTCGACTACATGGGAGTCCAGCGACATAGCCATTACACTAACTGCTGGTCCCACAAGTAATCTTTCTGTTGAATTGGTTTCCTTCATTACCCTTGTCTCAAGTTTAAAAGAACAATTTCCTCATGCATTTCATTGATTAGGGATAACTGGTTTGTCACACCTAGCTGCTAGAGAGGCTGGGAATTATTAGAGCAGGATGGTTTGCCACCCTAATAAAATAGGGGTTCTTTTCCTAAGGAAGAAGGGAGTGGGAAACTTACAAAGTGGCAAATAGTTATTGTATTTGTTAGTCCATATATCAGTTCACTCTGCTGACAGTTTCTGAAGACTTCATTGGTGACAAACCCAGGTCAGGAAGACAGTGATTGAGGGAGAAGCCCCCCACCCTTCGCCCTGGGAGATTTTCATCTATGGGTATGACTGAGTAGCCAACAAATGCAGTGAGTCTAGTGGAAGTAATGACAAGTTCCCTGGGGACAAGTTAAGGATGGACACGGAAACGGGAGGACCTACATGCATGAAGCCTGGCTGGTAGGCACTGGAAGTCCTGTGATGTCTCTGTTACAGACTGCGATATGGGTCAATGCACTTGTAGTGAGTTTATAGAGGAGGTATTTGAGTCCTAGGTTAGAAACTGGACATACCTGTTTAGCTGTGAGCACTTGCCAAAGACCAAGGGGACACAAATATCAGCTCCACACATAAGACCACTGGAGCTGGTAGGGAGATGACTGAGTGGATGTTGATAGTACCATCCAAAGAGTCAGAGGTTACCCTCTTCAGACCCTGTGAGTATTGTTCTCCCCTCCATTTCCCAGACTTACCTCTGACCTCCTCTATCTGTTTGGCCATGGTGGACTCCTACTTTCCAGGTATCTAACTCTCTCTGCACTCAGCAACCCATTAGTTTTCAGCTCTGATCTGCTACAGGAATTGGGCCTGCCCTTGTCTCTTTCACCTATAGGTGACTCTGGGTGCTCCTAAATGGTCTAGGGGACTCTCCTTGCTCCTTCCTTCATTCCATGTCTGTGTAGACTGTTCACATTGACCTGGGGGTTCTGAAATGAGCATGCGAGGCCTTATCAGTTCACCAGCCCCTCCAATTTGTCTCCTGATCTAGACTAGGCATGGTTCTCCTTCGAAGACGTATGGACATTCTATTTCCTAGTTTCTGTGGTTGGGCTTCAATCAGTGGTACCCCAGGCTCCTGGCCATTGTGTGTGTGTGTTCACACATGGTGATGTGTGTGCAGGGAGGGATTTCAAGAGAGGATGGTGGCTTACCTCAAATTCATAAAGGTGCTTGTATTGTACAGAAAAGTAAAAAGGCTAGCATCCTCATCTGAAAAGTGTCGGGGTCCATCTGGGTTCCCATGACAAAATGCCATGAACTGAATGGCTTGTAAACTGTGTAGTTCTCACAGTTATGGGAAGTTCAAGATCAAGGGGCCAACGTATCTTGCCTATCTGGTAAGGACCTCTTCCATGTCGATGACTGCAATTTGAATGTGTGTATCCCCCCAAAACATACATCCTAACCTTCAAGGTAATGGTGTTAGAAGGTGAGGCCTTTGGGGAGTGACTGTGTCATGAGGGCAGAACGTTCATGAATGAGAAATGTACCCCAGAGAGCTAGTTTGCCTCTTCTACAGGTGAGGACACAGAGAGAAGCTGCCATTTATGAGCCCTCACCACACACCATCTTCCCATACCGTGATCTGGGAGTTCTGACTTCAGAGCCAGTAAAATGTTATTTATGAGCCACTGAGAACACGAAAATTTCTTATATCAGCCCAAACAGACCAAGACAGGCTATGGCTTCTAGGTATGTATTCGCCTGCTGGAATGGGCCGTGTCTCTCACCCCTTACAAGGGCACTACTCCCTTTATGAGTACCCCACCCAATGACTTAATCACTTTTCAAAGATCTCACCTTGGAGTGGTTATGGTATTAGGAGGTGAGGGAATTCCACATGTGAATTTAGAGGGACATACATATTTAATCCATAGCAAACAATGATGTTCTTTCTTTGCTAACAGGTTAGTGTAAGTGCCTGGGTTAGTCCATTATTGAGTTGCTAAACAGTACCTGATACTGGTGATCTATAAAGAATAGAGGTTTATTGGGTGGCTGATTCTGGTGGCTGGAAATCCAAAAGCATGACCCCACCATCTGGTCAGTCTCTGATACTATCACAACACAGCACAGAGAGGCAAAGAGGTCAGCAGTCACATGGAAAGAGAGAGAGGAGAGAGAGAGACAGAGAGATAATGAAGAGGAAAGAGACTTTCTCACTTCCTTCTTGTTTCACCCACACTCCCAGCTGATTGGATAGAGCCTGCCCACATTGAAGGCAGGTCTTCCTCTTAAGGACCTAACCTCCTCTCAGTGCCTTTGTATTAGTGACCAAATTTCAGCACATGGATTGTCAGGAGACAAACCATTATCTAATCATAGCAATTCCCAACCCAAAGGCCTCAGTGAATTCCCTCTTTGCTAATTGGGAGTGAAGGTAGTTGGGTTACTTCCCAGCTCCGCCCCTATAGTCCTGTGTTCCCAGCCCATTGTCTGGGTTTCAGTTTCCACACTGTATATTGAAAGGGTTGGACCAGAATCAGCTGTTTCCAAATATATGAGGGTAGATGGGGTTTGCAGAATTTTATTTATTTATTTTAGAAATTCCAAGTGTTAACAAAATTTATTCTACTCTCTGCAAAACCAAGCAGCCTGAAACACCAGATTTCTTGACTTTATTCACAATGATTCAGAGTGGCAACTTTAGATATTTATCTAATAAAAACACATGCTTGGGAGCTATTCTGTGCCAGACACCAGGCTCACTCCTAGCCATCAAGGAGCAGAGGAAGTCTGGAGAGAAAGGATGACCTGACCAGTGGCCCACCTCAAGATCAACTTGTGAATGGTGCTATCATCCACGTGAAGAATGAGCAAGGTGAAGGAGGGACGAGCCGGCACTGTGTGGGCTGAAGGAAGACATTTCTGAGGAAGGATGCTGCAACTGAGACCTGAAGGATGAGCTGAAGCAACCAGAGGTGGGGAAACTAACTTGTCATAGTGTTGGGCATGTATTTCAATTGGGTGGTCTGAGAGCTGGGCAACCAGGGACATGTCATGGAGCTAATGGGTGATCCTGGGCCTGTGGTGGAGTACCTTACTCACACCTCTATCTGGACCTGGTTTTGGTGCTTGCGGTTTGTGATCTCATAATCATGGGTCATGGGCAGGTGGCAGGGAAGAGTGATGTGTGCAACAAGCAGGTCAGTGTTTGAAGAACTAGAATCTCATATCAAAAACCAATGAAAAAGCACCAGGCTTTTGGCCCAAAAAAAAAACAACCAAATATGAAAATTTCATCTAGGTTCAAACTCTTCTGAAATGAACCTAAATCCTTAGCATGTCATATAAAGCTGACACTGCCTGGCTCCTTTCTGCTGCTCTTATGTTCCTATGTGCCACACTCCATACCACACGCTCCACCGTGCTCAGGCCCCAGTCACTGGCCCATCCTCAGAGCCAGCTAGCTTCTGCTTACCTGCCTGGCCCAGGCCTTATATTCCACCTGAAATATCTGGCACCTTTCTTGTTGCAGCTTTTACCTAATGTCCTTGTCTGTGAGACAGGACCACTACCCCTCTCCCACCTGCCATCCTCACGGGGAGTGTGGAACACTGGGCACATCACTTCTTGATTCTCTGGATATTTTGTGCCTCATAAAGGCACACACAAAGTGAACTGCCCTCAGAATGGCCAAGAAGGCAGGCACATAACTGAAAAGAACATTTGAGTTGATCCAAATTTTACAGAATTCTGTTGCTCCCAGGAATTCATGCAGTTGTCTCTTGGTTGTGGGCTGAGGCAGCCCATATAGCACCTGTTTGTGTTCATGCCTGAGAGCATGTTGTCCTTTAGTCAGAATGAATCTTAGAATGAATTGCACCTGAGTACGACAGATCTGGGCCTTCTTCACTGAGACCTTGTATCTGGCCTGGGAGAGAAGCTGGAGGTAGGGACAATTTGAGAAAGAAAAGAGTTTGACTGCTTAAGGGAAGACAGCAGAGGTATAGGAAGTGAGGATCAGAACTGGGAATATAACCCAAAGGACTGTCAGCCTTTGCAGGGAAGGTCCTAGACCAACCGCTCACCATCATGTGTGTGACATTCTGGGACACACTAGAAAACCTCAGACAGAATTCTTGTGTAGGACAGGAATGTGAACTTAGGTTTCCCAAATTATTCAAAAGAGAGGGCCTGAGTCTGGCTAGATGGCTGTGTGGTATAGATGGAGCAGTGGGTAGAGCAGAGAACCACTCCAGGGGTAACAGTTCCTTGCCTGGTGACAGCGCCATCTGCTGTCCTTGGGGAAATGGTATCAGTACCCTGAGGGGTCTGAGCCTGGGTCTTGCTCATCCACGCATGTCTTGGTGCCCACATTGCTGGGGCTAATTGGGTGTGTCCTTTTACTAATTATTACAAAGACTGAGGTAGCTTCAACATCCATAAGAAAGATCGCTATGCTGTAAAGGAGAGGTATGTCTGGAAGACAAAGTTCTGATCAATGACTCACTTTAATCAGGTATAATCATGTACCGAGGGAGACACTGAGGCACTCTGGGGGAAGATAAGAGCAAAGGAAGCACAGGCTTCTATTTCATTCCCAGCAGGATTGTACTAAATACTACCTGAGTGGTCTATGAGGTTGGTGAGGCAGAAAGTCAGAGGAATAAAATTCTCTAATCACCGGAGAGGTAGTCTACCTTCAGGTGAACCAACTGCTCCTTCCGACTTGACCACCTGGGCATGCTCATGCTCTGCATGGAATGTACAGCTGGTAGCTCAGTTTGCCCCACTCCAGCTGCTTTGCATGTCCCTCCCAGCATGCCCTGGTGCGCAGAGCCCATATCAAGGCCTGGGGCAGAGCTCTGGGGAAGGGCTGTCTCAGTGAGGATTTAGAGTGAGTCACTGAAGCCCCAGCCCAGCTTCTCTGCCTTCTCTTCTCTGGCTCCCAGGTGAGGGGACCATGGTTGGTCCTGCACATCTGTGAAAACTCTCGATGTCATGGGATCCTGTGACTTGGTGCCTGTACCCAGCAGTCAATAATTATAGATCAATCATGTTGGCTCTACTGGGAAGACAGTGGATATAATCAAGATTGCACAAATGACCCTTCTGCTTTATTTCCAACAGAAGGTATCATGGGAAGAGTGGTGCGGACACAGACTCCAACCTCCTTGTCATTTTCTCCAGGAAAAAGAACTGTCAGAATTTTGACTGGGATTCCTAGATTTTCCCTCAGGTTTAATTGCACAACCAGGTTCAGGCACAATTTAACTGACAACAGAATTCTATCAGAGCTCCATGGTGAAATGCTTGTAAAGGTCTGCCTGTCATGCCCAGTGTAATAAGGCATCAACAGCAAAAACAAAAAGCAAAAATTGGAAAGAAAAAATTAAATCTGGGGACCAGCAGTTAGCGTAATGGCTATGTCGCTGGACTCCCACGTAGTCGACCGCGGTTCGAGTCCCGGACCCGGTGGCTTAAACTCACGCCGGGCGCGTGTGCGTGCGTGCCCAAGATCCCGAGAGGAGAATGGAGGAGAAGGGATTGCGGTGTGGCCATCCCCCCTGGGGGGTGATTTCCTGCTTTCTATCTCTCTGTCTCTCTCTGTCTGTCTGGCGAGCACACGCGCCCTATAGCAAAAACCTCTCCAAAAAAAGAAAAAAAAAAATTAAATCTGTCATAATTTACAGATGAAAGGATTTTGTACAGAAAAAATTTCAAAATAAGCTACACAGAAAATTGCTATGGTTTGAATGTTTGTGTCTTTCCTAAATGTTTCATGGTGAAACTGAATCTTCAATGTAATAGCATTAACAGGTGAGACCTTTAAGAGACAATTAGGTCATAGGGCTCAGCCCTCTTGAATGGGATTAGTGCTTTTGTAATAGGGCTTAAGGGAGTCTGTTGTTCTCTTTTTTTGTCCTACTTCCATGTAAAGACATAGAGAAGGTGCCATCAATTAGCAACAGGCCCTCACCAGACTCCTAATCTACTCTTGTCTTGTTTTTGGATTACTTATTCTCCAGAATTGTGAGAAATAAAGTTCTATTGTTTAAAGATTACCCAGTCTAATAAGGTATTTTGTTATAGTAGCAGGAATAAACTAAGACAAACATTTTAGGACTCAGAGAAATAACAACTCATTGAATTCAAGGTCAATATATTAAAAAATCAATTTGATTCCTATATAACTGCAAAAAAATGGGGATCAGCAGATGGCATAATGGTTATGTCACTGAACTCCCACACGGCTGACCATGGTTTGAGTCCTGGACCTGGCAGCTTGAAACTCATGCTGGGCACTTGTGCATGCATGCCCAAAATCTTGAGAGGAGAATGGAGAAGAGATTGTGGCATGGTCATCCCCCCTGTGGGGTGATTTCTTGCTTTCTATCTCTCTGTCTCTCTGGAATACACAGGAGCCCTTTAGAAAAAAATCTCTCTTAAAAAATGATGAAAATTAAAGTGATGAAATTCACAATTTGTAAGATCGTTATAGTTAATATGCTCTCACACCTCTCTAATATAATACGGAAAGAAGTTGCAGTTATGAGTAACAGAGACCCAAGAGGACCCAATGAGAAAAGTAGACGGAGTACAAACTTGCTGTGCCTTTTTTATGCACTCTTAAAATTACACAGATGAACAGGTAAAAGGTAGATTATTTAACTTAAAATGTTTGAGCTAACATCTACTCACATCATTGGTGACTACAATGCTATGCAGCCACAGGGACAGATCCTAGTTAAAAATTGAGAATTAAAAAAGAGCAGAAATATCAGAGATTAACAAAGTAGAAGATAGATTTATGTATCATACATATTTTTTGAAAGTTTTTTTTTGTTTGTTTGTTTTTGTCTTTTTTTGCTAAGGTGCATATGGTTGCTGGAGAGACAGAGGGACAGAAAGAGAGAACTCTCCCACCAAGGGGATGGCCATGCTGCAATCCCTTATCCCCCATTCTCCTCTTGGAATTTTGGGCATGGATGCATATGCACCTGGCATGAATTTCAAATCACCAGATCTGGGACATGAACTGCATTCAGCCATGTGGGAATTCAGCACCTTAATCACTACACCACCTGCTGGTCCCACTTTATGCATTATAACAATAAGTCAAAGCATATTACTAAGAAGAAACTTAATAATGTTTAGAAAATTAAACAAGAACCAGAATTACTATATTATTTGAGGAAGATGTAAGAGTATATTATCTAAAATGTGCAGTTTTTCATTAAAAACAAACAAAACAACAAAACCTTCTGCAAAGAACTAGAAAAAAAGAAACCATATTCAGGAAAAGAAATAGTCAGTGAGTGGAAGCTGACTCTTCCTAAATATTGTATTAGCAAAGGTTTTAAAGCAGTTTTTACATAGATTGTTCAAAAAGTTGTCTTTTTTTTTTCCCCCCAGATGGAGCTAGAGCTCACCAGAGACAGACAGATAAACAGAGGAACAGACAGAAACATCTGTAGACACTAGTTTTGATTGAGCACCTTCCTAGATTGTCTATAACATCTTTGGGTTTTGTTTAGTGCTAGAAATGCCTCCTTTTTGAATAAATTACAGAAGTAGCAGAAACAGAGACGAGAAAACATCCTCTCTAGGGAATATCCACACTATAATTCCTTCTCTTTTATCTCTCCCTATTTTCAGGATTTTGGGCACACATGCACATGTACCAGGCATGTTTCTCAGTGGCACGGTCTGGGAATAAAAACCATGTAGTCACCTGTGTGAGATCTGGCTGCTTAACCACCATGCCATGGATGTGACCTATAAAAGTTTTTTAAACTATGATTTAAGACTTAAAAAAGGAAAATATAAAGACAATGACTCAACAAAGAGGGACTCAATAGAGAAAGAGTAACTATTAAAAAGGACAAAAATGAGAATTCTAAAGCTGAAATTAAAATAATACAATCAAAAAGCTCACTGAATAGGCCCAACAAAAGTTTTTATGTTCACAGAATAATCAGTAAACTTGAAGACAAATAAATAGAAATTATTTAATATAAAAAAAAACAGAAAATGATCAAAGGCCCCTGAGATTAATAGGTTAAAGCGAAAAATATTAACAAATGCATAATGGAAGTTACCAAGGAGAAGAGAAAAAGTGTCCAAAAAAATTTGGAAAGATAATGATAAAATCTTTCCAAAAGTAATGAAACACATGAATCTACAGATCAAAGAAATTAATGGAGCTTGTTCAGGACATACATGATATTTCTATCTTATCCATTATAATTAAAACACTGAACCAAAAACCAAGAGAAAATCTAAAATGCATCAAAAACAAAATAAAACAAAACAAACCAGTGCTCACTGTATACAGAAAAATGATGAAAAGGTCACTCACTGGCTGACTTTCGTCATGATCAATGGAGGCTAGCAGTGAAATGATGTAATTAAATGCTGAAAGAAAGAAAAAAAACCTAATCAGTAATTCAATATTAGTGAATCTATTTTTCAAAAATAAAGGCAAAGTAAATGCATTCTTAAAATGTTTTTATTTATTTATTCATTCATTCATTCCATAAATGAGAGAGAGCCAGGAACCCTCAACAGGGTTTTCATGTCACTCTCTACCACTTGTCCCATCTGACCTGGATCACGGGCTTACATGCCTGTCACGCTCACTGAGTTCTGGGACATGAACCTTGGACCTTTCTCGTGTGAGTACAGTTGTGCTAATGCTGTACCACGGTCTGTCTTCCCCTCCTCAAAATGTCTTGGTAAATAAAAATGAAGAGAAATGATTACTTTCAGACATGCTCTTTGTAAGTAATTCAAGAGGAAGTTCTTCACAATCCCAAGAAATAATAGCAGACAAGAACTCAAGAAGAAAAGAAGTCCTCAAAAATAGTACACAAACAAGAAAATATCTAGAAACAAACACAATTGCCTGCTTCTGTTTATATTAAGTTCAAGTCCAGGGAAAACCAAACTGTTATGATAGATGCCAGAATGAATGATAGTTACTATGGTTGGATTAAGAGGAGCAGATGTTAATTAGGAAGATGCATGGGGAGTGTCAAGAAAATAAGAAAGTTTTACAGTTCCATTTGAATAGTGAATGCATTTAAAAAGTATTGGGTTGCATTCTTAAGGTTTTCTAATTTTTACTTAACATATACAAATACACACACATACCTTTTAGTTTTTGCTATTGGGTATATATGCTCATAAGAGAGAGGTAGAGAAAAATAGATAAAATGAGAAATCACTCCCCAGAAGGGATGGCCAGACTGCAATTCTTTTTCCTTCATTCTTCTCAGGATTTTGAGCATGCATGCACACAACACCCAGCATATTCCTCAAGCCGCCAGGTCCAGGACTTGAACCATGCAGTCAGCCATGAGGAATCCAGTCACGTTAAACCACTTTGTCATCTGGCTGAGACATGACAAACATTTTATCTCAATTAAAAAATTAAAAAGGTGGAATCAGCCTGTGGCATAATGGTTACTTCACTGGACTCCCATGTAGATGACCACAGTTCAAATCCTGTGCCCCGCATTTTAAAACTCATGCCAGGCATGTGTGCATGCCTGGCCAAAATCCTGAGAGGAATATAGAGGAGAAAGATTGTGGCACGGCCATACCTCCTGAGGGGTGATTTCTAACCTTCTGACCTTCTGTTTCTCTGGTGAGCACATGCACCCTATAGCAAAAATCTCTCTCTTAAAAAAAAAAAAAAACAATTAAAAAAAGGTCAAACCTAGACTCTTTTAAAGAAATTTAAAAAGTTTTTTTATAAATTCAACCTTTTTAAATAGAAATATAAGGGAACCAGCAGTTTGCGTAATGGCTATGTCGCCGGACTCCCAACGTAGTTGACCGCGGTTCGCGTCCCAGACCCGGTGGTTTAAAACTCAAGCCGGGCGCGTGTGCGTGTGTGCCCAAGATCCCAAGAGGAGAATGGAGAAGAAAGGATTGCGGTGTCGCCATCCCCACTGGGGGGGATTTCTCGCTTTCTGTCTCTATGTCTCTCTCTGTCTGGCTGGCAAGCGCACGCGCCCTATAGCAAAAACCTCTCAAAAAATAAAAATAAAAAAATAAAGCAGCATCTAGCTAAAGCTATATAGCTTACTGTGGTCATTAAATAATTTTTTATGTTTTTTTTTTTTCAATAAAAGCAGTTTTAGCTTTAATAAATCAGAACCAAAAAAATGTTAAGAAAAATTTGCTTAAGACTTAAAGCCAGGAAAAAGTTTAGGTAGATACTAAAACAGTAGGTAGATACTATAAACTCAAAAAACAGATATAGACAGAGCTAAAATTTAGTAACAAGTACACTAATTTTCTTCTGAAACATTTTTTTTCTCTCTCTCCATTTCCCCTTTTACCAAAGAGAGGCATAAACTAATGTATTTGCAAAAAAAATTTAGTCTCAGTTTGGTCTGTTATTTGCACAAAGCCCCATAAAAATACTAATTGATTTAGTTGGCTTTGCTGAAACCTTTTACAAGAAACTTTAGATTAGACTCTTTTAAAGGGTTCCCAAGGTTACTGAACCAAGTGAGGAATCTACCATCTGAGTATGCCTTTAAGTACCTGTACTTGAAAGTTTTTTGGGTGTGTCAGAAAGTGATATTCTTTACATACCTGCCAGGCAGAGCTGTTTCTGGTACCAGGCAATTCAAGAGCTTCTCCTGGCTTTCATGGGATCTACCTTAGTTCCTTAGCTTTCTGATCATATCTTCAGAAATCACATTCTAGTCAAAGCCCTGGCAGTAACCAGTATTTCCAATTTATGATACAAAGCAGAAGATATTATGCAAATAACCTTTCTGCCACAAAATGAGAATACTCATAAATCACAAATATTTTCCAATCCCATAAGGGTCGAGAAGGGAGAAAAGTTTATATTTCCATTTCTTAAAAAAAAAAATAACAAATTGCTACACCTATCAACAGCTAAAAGGAAGACAAAAGTCCTTAAATCTGGAAAACAAAGCAAAGAAGAAAATCAGTAATGTTTTAGTCAAAAGTCATAAAATTCTTTTTTACCAGTTCAGTCTCATGGGATTAATTTCTCTTCAGTTTTACCGTGGACCAATCTTTCTGTTTAAATTCTGAAAGTTAACATTCAATATTATTGTTCTTTCCGGACTGGTCCCTACCATTAAGTTAGCCATTTTCTTGTTTTTTTTTTTTTTCTCTTATTTCTGTGTGTCTGTCTTTAGTTTTCCTGGTATAGCACTCCCTTCAGAACTTCTTGAATAGCTGGTCCGGTGTTGGTAAATTCTTTCAGGTTTTGTTTATCTGAGAATGCTTTTATCTTTTCTTCCCATATGAAAGATAATCTTGCTGGCTATAGTATTCTTGGTTGAAATTATTTTTCACTTACTACTTTGAATATATTTCTCCATTCTTTCTTCACTTGCATTGTTTCCAATGAGAGGTCTGATGTTAGCCTGATGGGCTATCCTTTATAAGTAACTTGACTTTTCTCTCTTGTCAATTTCAATATCTGTGCTTTTGGTCAATATGGATATGATGTGCCTTAGAGAATATCTTCTTGGGTTGACTCTATTTGGGATCCTTTGTATTTCTTGATTCTGGATATATGAAGTTCTCTCTAGGTTTAGAAAGTTTTTTTCCAGGATTTCATGAAATAGATTTTCAATGCCCAAATTAGTTTCTTCCCCTTCTAAGATAACGACTATCCAGATGTTTGGGCATTTATTGGTATCTAGCATTTCTTGTATATTATTCTCAATTTTGGTTATTATCTCAGTCTTTCTGGTGATTTTTTTTCTAGTTTAGAGGTTTTTGTGTTCTGCATCTGAGATTCAATTTTCTGCATACTAATACTTTTTTTTTTTTTTTTTTTTTTTTTCTGGTTGTTTAACAAGTTTCATTTTGCTCGATTTCTTCAAATTTCCAGGTGGTTGACAGCTCAAAACCAAAAATGATAGTGTCTGATCAACCTCTAGAAGCAACACCTTTGGACGTCCGTAGAGTACATTTAGCCATGAACCTTTGCACACCACACGAGATGCGCCTGCCTTGAGCCTGCAATTCCTGTGACTCTGTGTACACAAACGGCACCTCTCCTCCTGGCACGCACCCAATGCACCATGCCTTCAAAATAATTCACAGATACAAGGCTTTTTGTGTCGGTTTTTTTTTGTGTTTTTTTTTTTCAAAAACATACTTCATATTTCCTCTTTTATTATATAAATATCAGTTTAACCTTTTACTGTAAGAATATAAACGTTTTAAGAGGATCTTTGTTATATTTATACAAATTCACAAACAGTACAATTAGTTCATAAAGGTCTCTGGGTTTCTTTTAACTCCATGGTCTCGCGTGTTGCTGTGGAGGATTCTTGAGGCAGGGCAGCTGCGTGATGCGCTCCAGGCCGCGCTTGGTGATCCGGGTGCAGCCGTACAGGTCTATGCCCGTGAGCTGGCTCAGGTGCTCAGCGATCAGCTCCAGGCCCTTGTCCGTGATGCGCACACACTGTCCAATGTTGAGCGTGCGCAGCCCGTGCATCTGCCGCACCATGCGGTTGATGCCATCATCGCTGATGTGGCAGGAGCAGAGGGACAGGGACTTGAGGCCGTCCAGCCCCTGGGCTATATACGCCAGACTTTGGTCCCCCACCTTGTCGCAGAAGGACACGTCCAGCCCCGAGAGGCGCAGGCTGCCCATGGCCAGATGCATGATTCCTGTGTCACTGATGTTGTCGCAGGAGCGCAGGTTAAGGCTGCGGAGGCTGCCCATGTGCGACAGGTGCAAGAGGCCCGCGTCGGAGATGCCCCCGCAGAAGCTGAGGTTGAGGAGCCTCAGGCCCGTCAGCCCTCGGGAGATGTGCTTTAGGGACAGATCCGTGAGCTTCTGGCAGTCCTGCAGCGTGAGCTGCTCCAGGCCCAGGCAGCCCTCGGCCGCGCTGCGCGTCATGCCAGCCAAGTGCCCGATGCCCACGTCCGAGAGGTGGCGGCAGCTGCGCAGGTTAAGGCTCTTGAGGCGCTGCAGTCCCCAGGCGATGAGCAGAAGGCCGGTGTTGGTGATGTTGCTGCAGCCTCCCAGCTCCAGTACCTCCAGGCCCTTGAGGTACTGGGCGATGCGGCCCAGGCTGCTGTCGGTGATCTGCTTGCACAGGCTCAGGTTGAGGGCGCGCAGGGAGCCGATCTCCTGCACGAACGCGTGACCCAGCCCGTTGTCGGTGAGGTTGTAGCAGCCGCTGAGGTTGAGGCTCTCGATGTTGGCCATGCCCTGGATCACGTAGCTGAGGCTGCGGCGGAGGCTCAGGATCTGCACGCGGCGAATGCCCCGGGCCTGCAGGCTGCGCCGCGCGCCCCTTGTCCCGAACGTCCAGATAGCCGAAGATCATGGCCAGCAGCTCCGGGAACAGGCACGAGATGTGCGTCTCCATCTTCCTCCTCCCCCCTCCGCGGCGCTGGGGGGAGGAGGCGCGGGCGCCGCCGCTCCGGCCGGGCAGGCTCCGAGCGCGGTCCGCCCCGCCGCCGCCGCCGCCGCCGCCGCGGGTCCAACGGCCGGCCCTGCCCGCCTTCCGGCTCCGGCCGCCGCCGCCGCCGCTCCTCCTCCTGGTGCGTGCGTCCGTCCTTCCTTCCTGCCGGCTGGCCTCCCTTCCCTTCCCGCCCCCCGCCCGGCTCCGCGCGGCCCTCACATCCCGGGCGGGGAAGGCGCCTCGCACTCACTCCCGGAGCCGGAGCCGGGGCCGGGTCTCGCCGCCCTATCCGCGCCGCGCTCGGGCCGCGCCGCTCCCGCTCGGCCGCCGCGCCCACGCCCCCTGCCGCATCCTCCGCCCGCGGCGGGCCGGAGAGGCCCGGGCCGGGCGCACGGGCTCCGGGCGCCGGGGACGCTTCCCATACTAATACTTTTGAGGGAGGTTTTGATTTCCTGTTTTACAGGCTTCATCTTAAACAGTTCAATTTGATTCCTTTTTATGTTCTGAATTTCTTCTTTCGAATCATGCAAGAACTTCTTCACCTCTGGAAACTCATTGTCTCATTTCATCTTCTGGAGTCTTTTGTCTCTCTTCACTTGCATCTTTGTTAGTTTTATCACTATGAATATTCTGAATTGCTATCTGACATTTCCACGAGTTCCATTGTACACTCTATGGGTGATGAAGAGTTGTTCTTTTCCCATGAGGGAGAAATATTTTTTTGGTTTCTTATATTTCTTGTGCTTCTGCAGTGGTTTCTGGTGATCTGATGGATTATATATTTCTTCCTAATTTCTTGGAGTTAAATCTAAGCATTCAGAGGCATACAGATGGAGGTGATGTGCAACTTCTCTGCAGTTCCATTTCCCTGACACTCACCAAGCAACCTGAGTTTTTGTCATTGGAAATGGATATTACAAAAACCTCCCAGTTTCTAGAGAACAGGTCAACTGGCTGGCTGCGCTGTGGGATTTCAACTGAGAGTTCGGAGGTGTGCAGGAGGAGATGAGCCATGCTCTCTCTGCAACTCCATCTTTCTCCAGGCTGCTCACTCTGCAGTGTCTCTCTGACTTTTAGCCATTTGGGGGTGTTTTCACGTTTGGCTAATTTGTTAGAGAAGCTTTCTGGAACTGTAAGCTTCTGTGTTTCCCTTTACTGGAAGTTAATTCTGTGCCAATTGCTCTCCTCAACTATGTTTTGCAATGTGGTATCCAGAGAAAGAGATTTGAGTTAAGATTTATGAAGAGTGAATTCTCCCTCTGTGTAGCAGTTTCAGTGGCAGTTGAGGATTTCTGTGACTTTAAAAGCACTCAGATGTATGGTAACTGTGCACCTAGACCTGTCTAGACACTCAGTGTGTGGAAGCTGAGCAGCAAAGTGAGAAAGTAAGGTAAAAGAAATCAAAGGGGGAAGAAAAGAAAAAAAAAATACAAAAGCAATGGGGAAAATAGTCTTGTTTTTTTTGTTTGTTTGTTTGCAAGGAAAACTGCTGACTGGGCTTGCATGCCACAGGAAAGGGGCAGGGTACACCCTGTGGACGACTTCTGAAATGTTCTGTACCTTTGCCTGTACTATGTAGGAGGGGGTGAAAGTTGAGAATTAGCAAGATAAAGGAGAAATCAGAGAGGATTTTGAAAATAGTTTTAAAAATTAAAAAAAAAAAATAGAGAAAGAGGCAGAGAAAAGACAGAGATTACCCTCCAGGTTTAGAATTTTGGGTCAGGAGGGTGAAGTTGGAGCGGAAAATCTTCAGTTGCCCTAGTCCCTGAAAGGGGCAGGACACACCTCAGGTGTAGAAGGGTTCTGAAAGGGCCTGCATTTTGCCTGTCCTATGTGAGAGGGAGGGAAAGGAGAGAATTAGCAAGATAAAGGAGAGATCAGAGAAATTTTAAAAACACTTTAAGAAGTTTAAAAATTTTTGGAGACAGAGAGACAAAGAAGAGACAGATTGTCTTAACTGTCTTGAATTTTGGGTCAGTAGGGTGGGGTGGGCAGAAAATCTTTAGCTGACCTAGTGTCTGAAAGGGGCAGGGCGCACCTCAGATGAGCATGGCCTCTGAGACGGCCTGCGTTCGCCTGTCCTATATGGGAAGAAAAAAGAGAGATCGGAGAGGATTTTAAAAATTACTTTAAAAATTAAAAAAATAAAAATAAGGTGAGAAACAGACAGAAAAAGAGACAGAGGTTGCTTTACCTGTCTGGAATTTTGGATCAGGAGGGTAGAAGTTGGAGCAGAAAGTTTTAGGTTGCCCTAGTCCCTGAACGGGGCAGGGGACAGCTCAGATGTAGATGGGCTCTGAAAGGGCCTGAGCTTTCCTGTTTTATGCAGAATGCTGGGAAATGTGAGAATTACCAATGTAAAGGAGAGATCAGAGAGGATTTAAAAATCACTTTAAAAATGGGGAAAAAAAACCCTAAAATTTAAAGAGAGAGAGAGAGAGACAGAAAGACAGAGAGGAGAGAGAGGTTGTCTTACATATCTAGATTTTGGATCAGGCAGGTGAAGTTGGATCAAAATCTTCAGTTGCCCTAGTCTCTGAAAGTGGCAGGGCACACCTCAAATGTAGAGGGCTTCTGAAAAGGCTGTGCTTTGATGCTTCTTAATGGGTGGTGAGTGGGAGGTGAGAATTGACAAGATAAAGGAGACATCAGAGAGGATTTTAAAAAGTACTTTCAAAATTAAAAAAAGAATTAGAGAGAGGGAGAGAGAGAGAGAGAGAGAAAAGAGACAGAGGTTTCCCTAACTGTCTAGAATTTTGGGTCAGGAGAGTGAAGTTGGAGCAGAAAATTGTCAGTTGCCCTTGTCCCTGAAAGGGGCAGGACACAGGTCCCCTTAAGAAAGGGGCTGTGCTTTTCCTGTCTTATGTGTGTGTGTGGTGGGGGGAAGGGAGGTAGGAATAAGCAAGATAAAGGAGAGATCAGAGGGGATTTTAAAAAGTATCTTGAAAAAAAAGTTTAAAGAGAGAGATAGAGAGACAGAGAAAAGACAGAGATTGCTCTAACTGTCTAGAATTTTGGGTCAGGAGGGTGAAGTTGGAACAGACAATCTTCAGTTGCTGAGGTCCCTGAAGGAGGCAGGGCACACGTCAGATGTAGATAGCTCCTGAAAAGGTCCATGCTTTGCCTATTCTATGTGGGAGGGTGGGGAAAGTGAGAATAAACAAGATACAGGAGAGATCAGAGAGGATTTTAAACACTAATTTTTTAAAAAATAATTTAGAGAGAGACAGGGAGGAGATAGAAGTTGCCCTCCTGGTCCTGGGTATTATTAGTTAAGAAGGTGAAGTTGGAGCAGGAAATTTCAGTTGTCCTAGTCCCTGAAATGGGCAGGGCACACCTCAGATGCAGATGGCTTCTGAAAGGGGCTATGCTTTGCCTGTCTTATGTGGGAGGAGGGGAAAAGCGAGTATTAGCAAGATAGAGATCACACAGGATTTTAAAATCACATTAAAAATTAAAGAGTGAGAGACAGAGAGAGAGAAAAGACACAGATATTGCCCTACCCATCTAAAATTTTAAGTCAGGGGAGTGAAGTTGGAGCAGAAAATTTTCAGTTATCCTAGTCTCTGAATGGAGCAGGGCACACCTTAGATGTAGATGGTTAAAAAAGAAATGGCTGTTCTTTCCTCCTGTCTTATGTGGGAGGGGATAAAGGTGAAAATAAGCATGATAAAGAAGAGATCAGAGAGGATTTTTAAAAGTACCTTAAAAATTAAAAAAAAAAATTTTGAAGAGAGATAGAGAGAAGACAGAGACTTCCCTAACTGTTTAGAATTTTCGATCAGGAGGGTGAAATTAGAGCAGAATCTTCAGTTGCCCTGGTCCCTGAAAGGGGACCTGGATGCAGATGGTTTCTGAAAGGGCTTGTGCTTTGCCTGTCCTTTGTGGGAGGATGAGAAAAGTGAGAATGACCAAGATAAAGGAGAGATCAGAGAGGATTTTAAAAATGACTTTAAAATTAAAAACAAAAACTAAAGAGAGATGGGCAGAGAAGAGACAGAGGTTGCCACCTTGTCTAGAATTTTGGGTTAGGAGGGCGAGGTTGGAGCAGAAAATCTTAAGTTGACCTAGTCTTTGAAAGGGGAAGAGCACAGCTCAGATGTAGATGGCTTCTGAACTGGCCTGTGCTTTGCTTGTTCTATGTGGGATGCTGGGGAATGTGAGAATTAGCAAGATAAAGGATAAATCAGGATTTAAAAAATTACTTTAAAAATTACAAAATAAAATTTAAAGAAAGACAGAAAGAAAGAGAGGAGATAGAGGTTGCCCTACCTGTCTAGCAGAAAATGTTTATTTTCCCTAGTCCCTGAAAGGTGCAGGGAACACCTCGGATGTAGACAGCTTCTGAAAAGGCTGTGCTTTACCTTTCCTTTCTGGCAGCAGTGGAAATGTGAAAACTAGCAAGATAAAGGATTTTAAAAATTACTCTGAAAATTAAAAAAAGAATAATGAAAGACAGAGGTCGCCCTAACTGTCTAGAATTTGGAGTCAGGAGGGTGAAGGTGGAGCAGAAAATGTTCAGTTGCCTGAGTCCCTGAAAGGAGCTGGGCACACCTCGTAGATAGTTTTTGTAAAGGCCTGTGTTTTGCCTGTCCTTAATGGTATGGGGTGAAAAGTGAGAAATTAGCAAGATAAAGGAGAGAACAGAGAGAATTAAAAAAATTGTTTTGAAAATTAAAAAAAAAAAAAAAAGAGATCTGACTAGCAGATGGCAACATGGTTACATTACTGGACTTTCAAGTAGTCAACTGCAATTCCAGTCCTGGACCTCAGTCCCCACTTTGTGCTTCTGTGCTCCTGTCACTTCAACATCTTTCTGCCCAAAATGTCTCCTCTCCAGTTCCTGTGGTCACCGCCATATGGGGGCCCACTAGATCCTCCTCCATCAGCAGCTGCCCCTGGTACCTCAGCAGCAGGTGGGCATGTCCTGAGCTGAGTGTGTCCTTCATTCGTACCTGTGACCAGGGGACTCTTCTGTAGAGTTCTGTACTTGTGTCATGTTCCCAACTGGGCAGTGAGGTCTTCAGGGCCGATGTGTATCTGATCCTTCTAGGGGAGCCCAGCAGAGCTTGGCCAGGTGTCCAGGCTGTGGGCTTCCTGAAGAGGAAAGACACGTGCAAGGTCCTGGAGGTGTGGTCGGGACTGTGGCACACTGGATGGTAGTGTGTGGGTGGTGGAAAGTACAGGTGGCAGGTGTTGGTGAAAAGGTCTGCAGGGGCAGGTCAGGGAAGGCCTGGGGAGTCAACTAAGGACCTGGGACTTGTCCTGAAGAGGATGAGAGAGAGGCATGGAATGAAGGAGAGCATCCCTGAGTGACCACACACTGTCTGGGAAGCATGAAGAAAGCCAGCACTGGAGCAAAGGGGAATGGCAAGGCCCCCACCCTGTTTCCAGTCAGCTTCTCACTGCCCTGGGCCTGCTTTTAGGGTGAAGGGCAACCTTATCTGACAGGTCAGACCCATGATGACCCCTGGCCATGGCAGTTACGTCTGCCCACAGTGTGGCTGGACATGCACGAGGGCTGCAACCTTCCTGGACATCCCTTAGGTCCCTTAGGAGCTCAGGGGGGAGCTCCTTGAGGGGTTTCTGAAGCTACAAATTCACTGCCCAAGTTGGAAATATCAGATACCTGGGAAAATGCAACTGGCCACAGGAAAGACACCTTTGACACCCCTCCACCCTCTGGGCTACTGTCCTTGCTATAAATCCTCCCTCTGGCCCCAGGGTGTGAGTCTTGCCTTGGGGCAGCCCTTGGAAATTCAGGCTGCTTGAGGGGCCCTGCCTCAGTCAGCCTTGTACAGAAAATACTGAGGAAACTGTAAACTGCTGGGAGCACTCCCCACACCTGTGCCCCCTGGACCACCAGGGACCACACTGTGCCACTCTTCCAACTGCCACTCCTCTGATCCTAGCCATGTTGGGGTCATGGGAAACCATTGCCCTATCGTGGGCCTCTCTGCGTCAATACCACAGGCCCAGACCTCAGGCTCCTGCTGGCCCTCCTGGGCTGTAACCAGGTGATGTTAGTGTGGGGAGGTCAGACGCTGTGTGTGCCGTTATGCCCTGCCTCATCCCTTCATAACCACTTTTAGAATGACTTGCTGTTGGGGGGGGGGGGTCACCTTGACAATTCTCTGAAGTTTTTTATTTGGTAGTTCTGATTCACTCGAACTGCTATATTACTGAACCTGCTCAAGCCTAATTGTGTTCAGAGAGGATGCAGAACAGAAAACAGCAAATTATTTGTGATTTATACATTTTATTCACAGGGGAATCTTCACAGGAGAGGGGAGAAGGGCCCAGGAAAACAGGGCAGTCTGACATTGCACCCAGGGGGTGGTACCAGATTGTCCTTTCAGCCCTTCTGTTGCTTTGTCTATGCTGCCTTTGAAGGCCACTGCCACCAGGGCCAGGGCCAGTCCAGATGGGGTCCCACACGGAGCAGCCCGTCCGGTCTGCACACTCCATGCTCCAGTGGCAAAGGCCTCACCTGCTCCCGCGCTGCTGTCACACGTGGCCACAGCACCTCGAGCTCATCTTGCTCTCCTTTCAAAAGCCAAGAGGAAATTTGAATCTGAATTAGCTTGGTTTAATCATTCCACCATGTATACATATACCCAAACATCACGTTGTACCCCACAGCTACACAGTGCTGCTATGTCAGTCAGTACTAACACAGACATAAAAATAAACACAGGCAGGTGCAGCTTGGCTGTTCACTTACATGTTTGAGCCTCTGCCAGTGTTGGAGCCACTTTGTTTTTCTTGATTTTGGAGGACAGCAGGCAGTACAGCCTTCTTAGGGAGGTGATGATCCTCCTGGTGAAGCCCTGCCGGCTCTGGCTCTCTTGTGAGGCAGAGGCTGTGCCCTGGCGGTGTTTGGGTCCCTCAGGGTCATTAGGGCTGCAGGTGCTGCAGGTGCAGAGAGAAGCTCTTGGGTCAGCCTGGGGGATTCGAGTTCAGAGCTGAGGTCCTGGTCTTTCAGCTGCTGGACAGTGCAGCAGGGCATGGCAGAGCAGGCTGTTGCTCCAGGCTGCCTGGTGATTCTGTGGGTAGGGAGGCTGGGCTAGGCGGGGTGGATGTCACCTCCAGGGCTCTGGCTGATTCTGCTGGTGGGAAGGGTGAGTGAGGTGGGGTGAGCTTTGCCTCCAGGGTGCTGGGCAATCCAGCAGGCAAGGAGGCCAGACGAGGCGGGGTGGGCTGAGCCTCCAGGGTGTCAGGTGATTCTGAAGAGAAGGAGGTCTGACTAGGAGGTATGGACTTTGCCTCCAGGGTGAAGAGGAACCTACCAGGATGTGGGGCTGGGCAAGATGTGATGAACTTAGCACTCAAGTTTCTGGGGGGGTCCAGCCAGTGAGGAGACTGAGAGGGGCCGAGTGGGTTTCATGTCCAAGCTGGGCAGGGTGGCTGGGCACAGAGGGGACACTCTGCAGGCTTCCTGCCCCTCTGACTCCGTGTTAGATAGGCTTGATAGAATTATGGGCGGCCGGGAATCCTTCATCTCATTAGAGCGAGGGTACGGTGGAGAGGCTTCACATTGATGGTCTTGCCCACATATTCTGGGGGTGCGGGACTCTGCATTCTCCTGGATGGTGTGGAACCAGGGGTGGTGTTGGATTTATTCCAGGGTGAGCCCCTCCATGGGGCCTGTTGCCAAGATCTTCTTTAGCAAATCTTCTATCAGAAGTGATAGGCTAGGTGGTAATGTAAATTCCCCACTGAGGACGCAGTTCCGCAGCTTTTCCATGTTGTGCCCCAGAATGGGATCTCTCCCGTGACCAACATATACAAGGTCACCCTGAAAGACCATATGGCCACTACAGGGCCGTCGTACCCCTGCCAGCTCAGCACCTCTGGGGCCATGAAATAGATGGTGTCGCAGAATTCATCCAGCTTCTGGCCCACGGTGAACCTGGTACTCACTCCAAAGTCTGAAAGTTTGACTGCCCTGGTGTCATCCAGCAAGATGTTTGCTGGTTTCAGGTCTCAGCAAGATGTCTGCTGGTTTCAGGTCTCTGGACCACACCCTGGCTATGGCAGTATTCCAGTGCTGATGCCAGTTGTAGGAATACCGCCCAGGCTACCTCCTCCTGCATGGGGTCGTACATTGAAAGGTGGTCCTGCAGCAACCCGCTAGGGGCATATTCCATTACTAAATATAAAGTGTCCTTGGTGTCGAACAGCTCCAAGGTATGTATAATATTCTGGTGGTGCGAACTCATTATGATGCTCATTTCTTGATAAACTTTAGAGAGGTGGGAGGAGTAGTGGAGGCTTTCTTTATATTCAACCTTTATTGCCACATACCCAGTTGGCAAATGCCATGCTAAATTCACTTTACCAAACCTGCCCTGGCCGATAGTTTCCAGAAGGTCATAGCTAGTTCTAAAGGTGGCCTCCTTGGCAGAGATGGCCGTGAAGCCCTGCAGCCTGAAGAACCTAACTAGCTACTCTGTAACTAGTAGTACTCAAGAATATTGCTAGCTGGCAGTACTGACTACTATCTTTATCAAAGTTAGCTATCCCAAGTCCACCAACAGGTCGCTGCCAAAGAGCTTCCCAGGCCTCATGGACAAAAATCCAAGCCCAGCCAGGACCTTGTATATGTTTTGTGTAGATGATATAGTAGCAGCTACCAATGAAGTCAGAGCAAGAAACAGACCAATCACGGCTGGGGATATACTGCAGTGGTTTTTCTCACTTAGTGGTATCAGGAAACTTCCTTTATTTATTAAAAAAAAAAAAAGACGAAAAATAGGTGATTTTTTTTCCTTAGGTGGGTTTTAGAGATTGATACTTTTTAAAAAATAAAAGTCTATGGAATGCTTTAATGATCTGTTCATTTCAAGTATGAAAGGTTGTAATACATTTTGGCTTCTAAGGACCAGCCAATGGCTGGACTCCTACAGGGTTCAACCAGAGTTCGAGTCCCAGACCCGGCAGCTTCAAACTCAAGACAGGTGCATGTGCATGTGTGCCCAAAAATCCCAAGAGGAGACTGGAGGAGAAGAGATTGTGGTGTGGCCACAATCTCATCCCCCAGGGGGTGAATTTTCACTTTCTGTCTCTTTGGTGAAAGCATGTGCCCTATTGTAAAACTCTCTCTCTCAAAAAATGTGGCTTTTAAAGACCTTGTGATATCTCAACTCCAACTATTCAGTACATTTTTAAAAATTTTGAATAATTGATCCTCCAACTTAATTGAGATTATGATACCATAGAAGATATTGTTTGTAAGACACAGTAAGGTTACATTATTAACATCTGTAGAGCCAAGAGGAAGGTAGCTTTCTTCATAATTTCTCCAAAAGAGCTTCAGATTTCTCATCTGAAGTCTTTCAAGCCAAATGGTAGCACTGTGAGTCCAACCCACATGGGAAGGTCTGGGGTTCGCATCCTGAGAACTTCCTGTCCACAGTGGACATCCACCCATGTTTCTAAGGCCTGGACTGTCTAAGACTTGGAATGGATCATGGCATGGAGACCCTGTTGGGTGTCTGTCTCTCTCTCTCTCTCCTGGAAGAAGTGAATACATTAGAAACCAAACAAAAGACATGTAGGACTGAAGGCAATGGGTTGATATATGAAATGTGTTGAAAGAAAAGAACTGTCAACTTAGCATTTTAAACCTAGCTCTCTCTCTCCAGACCTGCACAGAGGAGAGGCCATGTGAGAAGGCAGAAAGAGGGCAGGTGTCTGCAAGTCAGGAAAAGATCTAACTGGAAACCAACTATGCTTACACTTTGACCTTGGACTCGAGCCTTCAGAAGTGTAAGAAAATAAATTTCTGTTTTCTCAACTACATGGTCTATGTTATTACGGCAGTCCAGGCAGGCTAATGACAATTGGGGCACTAAAAGTAGGGTGCTGCTATAACTATTAACTGATCCTGATAAAGGGGCTTTGGAACTAGGTGATGGGTACAGGTTGAAACAGTTCCAAAGTGCTACTACAAAAAAGTTTAGATGCCCTTAAGGGCATTGTCAGGAGGAATATCATTGTTAAAGCAATGAAATTTTATATTTAGCTGAGGAGATTTCTGAGCAAGAACTTGAAGATGTGACCTGATTTCTTTTTACTGCTCATAGTAGAATGTGAGAGGCAGTGTGCTCATGCTGGGAAAATTCTTTTTACAAAACCGTGTTGATGTACAGTGATGAAATGTACAAAATACATTTTTAAAAGTGATTTTAAAAAGAAATAAATTGAAGGAATTTTGTTTAAGCAAAAAAGATCCATAGCTTAAGATTTGGAGAGTGCTCCACCTCTCCATATTCCAAAAAATTAGTTCTCAAGAGAACGCCACGGATGTGGCTGGACACTAATCTCCCTAAGGAGATTGTCCATGCAGTTAAGCAGCCACTTCAGCAGAAGCCAGGAACAGATATGGGGATTATATGAGCACAGGCACTGTCAGTTTGGACCAAAGAGAACAGAAATGGGATGAAACACAGAAAGGCTTTCCTACTTCTGGGCTTCTACAGAAGAGGACAGGAAGCTATTTGGTAGCATGCTTTATTATCCAAGGGAAAAGGACTCTACATGCAATTCAGTGACCGTGAATGCACCACCTTAGGTGCAGGGGGCAAGGCACTTTCACAGTTATTTTTGTAGGGTGGCATCCCTCCTAAGAACTCTGGGACAGGATCACCACAAGGACCCACCACTGTTGGCCTTGGAGGGCAGAGCATCAAAGCCAGTTAGAATTCTATGATGTAGTCAAATGGAACTTGTCTTATTAGGGTTTGGGCTTGTCACCCTTTCTTCTTTCTGATTTCTCCCTTTGGGAATGGAAATGTCTGTTGTATGCTTGTCCCACTACTGTACTTTGAAAGCAAATAATCTGTCTGGATGCGCAGGTTTGCAGCTGTAAGGGAATTTTATCTCAGAATGAATCATGCCTCCAGTCTCACCCATGGCTGATATAAATATTTAGATGAAGCTTTGGTCCAGGGAATGGATTAAGACTTTGTGGCTGTTGAGATGAATGTATTTGGCATGGAAGACGAACATGAATTTGGGGGAAACAGAGGGCAAAACGTCATGAATTAAATTGTGCTGCCCATGCCACAAGTCCATGTGGAAGCTCTGTCCTGCAATGGGCTATATTTGGAGGTAAAGCCTTTAGGAGAAAATTCAGGTTAAAGGAAGTCCTGGGGGATGGAACTCTACTTTGACATGACTAATATACACAGACAAAGAGACACATGGATATGTGTGCACATTTGAAAGGTCACTGAAGGGCATGAGAAGGTGGCCATTTGTAAGCCCAGGAATGGCTTCACGACAAACCTGCTGACACCTTTCACTTGGGCTTCTGTCCTCTAGAACTGTGAGAAAAAAATTTCTGGGGACCAGCAGATGAGTAATGGTTATGTTTCTGGACTCTCACGTAGTCGACTGCAGTTCAATTCCTGAACCCCGTAGCTTAAAACTCAACACTGGCCATGTGCGCATGCATGCCCAAAGTCCCAAGAAAAGAAAGGAGGAGAAAGGATTACACTTTGGCCATCCCCTCTTGGGGGTGATTTTTTGCTTACTGTCTCTCTGTCAAGTGCACACACCCTATAGCATAAATCTCTCAAAATAGGAAAGAAAAGAAGTTTCTGCTACCTGATCTGTGGTATTTCATTAGGGCAACCCAAGAACACTAATCTGTGTGTCTATGTTATTTTAATGTTCTATTTACCAAGTATAAAGTTTTTAAAGCACATTAAAAAAAATCTTTATTCAACCAAACTGTTCTTCAAAAATATGGGAGAAATTAGTACGTTCCCAAATACAAAAGCTGAGGGGGTTTGTAACCACTAGACTGCCCTTACATAATGGGTGTCACTCTGGTTGAAAAATAAGACACTACACAGGAACTCAAAGTTGTATCAGAAAATAAGGATTCCTGGTGATAGTAAATAACAAGCAGTTTAAAAACTAGTGACTATTTTTATTTTTAGCATGATTTAAGAGAATAATGTATAGGGAACCAGCAGTTAGCATAATGGCTATGTCACTGGACTCCCACGTAGTCTACCGTGGTTCGTGTCCCGGACCTGGTGACTTAAAACTCACGCCGGGCACGTGTGCGTGTGTGCCCAAGATCCCGAGAGGAGAATGGAGGAGAAGGGACTGCGGCGTGACCATCCCCCCTGGGGGGTGATTTCTCGCTTTCTGTCTCTATGTCTCTGTCTGTCTGTCTGGCGCGCGCATGTGCCCTATAACGAACCTCTCCAGAAAAAAAAAAAAAAAAAAAAAGAGAATAATGTATAAAAAAAACTCACCCTGATTATTAGCCTCTGGTTTGGACACATAATGCATGCAAATGTAATTGTGACATCAGTGACTGAAAGGGAGTGGGGTTGGAGTCAGCTAGGAACACAGTTTTTGTGTTATTGAAATTAAGCTGCTATACACTTACATTTAGAGTGTGTATCTTCATGCTGTTCATTGTAATCCCTGTGGTTACCACACAGACAATACCTACAAGAGAGATACAAAAGGAAGTGAGAAAGAAATTCAAACATGTCACTACAAAATTTCAACTAAACACAAAAGACAGTAATGAGATAAATGAAGAACAAAAGAGTTGTAGGGCACATAGACAATAAATAGCAAAATGACAGAAGGGGTCCTTAATTTTCAGTAATTACTTTAAATACAAAAGGGTTAAACTCCTCTCAAGAGACAGAGATTTGCAGAATGAACAGAGAAACATGATACAATTACAAGCTATCTACGAAAGACTCACTTTAGATCCAATGACAAAAAGATTGGACATGAAGGTATGAAAAAAAGATACTCCATGTGATTGTAACCAGAAGAGATCAGGAATGGCTATATTAATATCAGTGGAAATAGATTTTAAATGAAAAAGAAAAGGATATAGGATATAAAGAGTGACATTATACATTAATAAAAGGGTCAATCCAATAAGAATATGTAGCATTAGGCAAAGGACTTGAAGACATTTCTCCAAAGGTGATATAAGAATGGTCAATAAACACGTTAAAAGGTTCTCAATATAAGTAATCAACAAATGCAAATCAAAACCTCAATGAGGACATTGTATGATTTTACAGGGCCAGTAGTAGCTTCTCTACAGCAGACTGATATGTGCGTGTGTAGGGTGAGGGGCTCTGACAACATCCTGTTTTTTGGTTCAGCTACTGGAGACACAGTGTGTGTTCAAGGAGTATGGAGAATAATTGGTGTGAATTGTATATGTATGAGAAGTGTAGTTATTGCTATATGAATTATACCCAAATTATTTTTTGTTTTGTTTTAGGTTTTTGCCATAGAGTGTGTGCGCTTGCCAGAGAGAGAAAGAGAGAATATGAGAAATCACTCGCCCTACCTCCCCAGAGAAGGGTGGGACATAATCATGCTGCAATCCCTTCTCCTTCATTCTTTTCTCAGCATTTTGAGTATACACACATGTTCCCAGCATAATTTTCAAGCCTATCGGTCTGGGACTCAAACCATGACTGGCCACGTGGGAGTCCTACATCTTAACAACTATGTCACCTGCTGCCCCCTTAAATATAAAATTTTTAAGTTATAAAATTACAGATTGTTGGGACCAGCAGATGGTGTAATGGTTACGTCTTTGGACTTCTACATAGTCGACTGTGATTTGACTCCCGGACCCAGTGGCTTAAAATTCATGCTACATGTGCGTGTGTGCTTAAAATCCTGAGAGGAGAATGGAGAAGGGACTGCCACTTGGCCATTCTCCCCAGGAGAGGGTGAGTTCTTGCTTTCTATCTCTCTTACTCTCTGGCAAGCGCACATGCCCTATAGCAAGAATATCTTTATAATAAAATTCAAGTTGCTTCAGTGTCCAGGCGCTGCTTCATTGTGGATACTGTGCAGTTCTTCACCAAGATGCTTGAGAAATCCCAGGCCTGGTACCAGCCCATGGAGAAGGAGGTTGAGATGTTTACTTTCCAGGCAGAAATTGCCCAGTTAATGTCATTGATCATCAACACTTTCTCCTCCAACAAACAGATCTTCCTGAGAGAGCTTATTTCAAATTCAGCCAATGTGCTGCATAAAATCAGATACCAGTAAAAAGACTCTGGGAAGAAGCTGCACATTGATCTCATTCCAAACAAGATGAAAACTCTCTATAGTGGATACTGGGAATGGAATGACAAAGGCCAGCTTGATCAATAACCTTGGCATAATTGCCAAGTCGAGAACCAAAGCTTTCATGGAAGGTTTGCAGGCTGGTGCATATATCTCTCTGATTAGCCACTTTGGTATTGGTTTCTATTCTGTGTATCTGGTTGCTTAGAAAGTGACCTTGATCACCCAATACAGTGATGATGAGCAGTATTCCTGGGAGTCTTCTGCAGGGGGTTTGTTAATGTTAGGACTGACACAGGTGAACCCATGAGTCATGGGGCAAAGGTTATCTTGCATCTTAAAGAAGATTAAACTACATACTTGGAGAAGAGAAGAATAAAGGAGATTGTGAAGAAACATTCTCAGCCTATTGGGTATCTCGTTTCTCTTCCTCTGGAGAAGGAGTGTGATAAAGAATTCAGTAATGGTGAGACTGAAGAAAAAGAAGAGAAAAAATTAAAAAAAGGAGTCTTATGACAAACTTGAAATAGAAGATGTTGGTTCTTTTTTTGGGGGGTGTACTAAAATTTTCTTTGTTCATTTTCTTTTTAAAAAATTTTATTTATTATCATAATCCTGTTTAAATTACAAGATGTAGGTTCTGATGAAGAAGAAAAGAAAGATGGTGAGAAGAAAAAGGTAATTAAGGAAAAGTACATTGATCAAGAAGAACTCAACAAAACAAAGCTTATTTGGACCAGAAATCCTGATCATATGACTAATGAAGAGTATGGAGAATTCTACAAGAGCTTGACCAATGACTGGGAAGATCACTTGGCAGTGAAGCACTGTTCAGTTGATGGACAGTTGGTATTCTGAGCTCTTCTTTTTGTTCCAAGACGGTCTCCTTGTGACTTGTTTGAAAGCAGGGAGAAAAGGAATGACATTAAATTGTATGTATGCAGAGTATCCATCATGGACAATTGTGAAGAACTGATGCCTGAATATCTGAATTTCATTAGAGGGGTGGCAGACTCAGTATCTCCCTCTAAATATTTCCTGTGAGATGTTGCAACAAAGTAAAATTCTGAAGGTTATCAGAAAGAACTTGGTCAAAAATGCTTAGAACTCTTCACTGGCGGAAGATAAAGAGTTTCATGAGCAGTTTCTTAAAAATATAAAGCTTGGAATTTATGAAGAATCTCAAAATTGTAAGAAGCTTTCATAGCTGTTTAGATATTACACATCTGTTTCTGTGATGAGATTACATCCCTGAAGGACTATTGCACCAGAATGAAGGAAAACCAGAAACATATCTGTTATATCACAAGTGATACCAAGGATCAGGTAGCTAACTCAGCCTTCATAGAACATCATCAGAAGCATGGCTTAGAAGTGATGTATCTGATCGAGGCTAACAATGAGTACTATGTCCAACAGCTGAAGGCATTTGATGGGAAGACTTTAGTGTCAGTTACCAAAGAGGATTTAGAACTTCCAGAAGAAGAAGAGAGAAAGAAAAAGGAAGAGGTTAAAACAACAACAACGACAAAGTTTAAAAACCTTTGCAAAATCATGAAAGAGATATTGGAGAAAAGAGTGGAGAAGGTAGCTGTCTCAGAACTGTTGGTAACGTCCCCATGCTACGTCATCACAAGCACATATGACTGGACAGCAAATATGGAGAGAAGCATGAAATCTCAAGCCTTACAAGACAACAATGGGTTACACAGCTGCAAAGAAACACCTGGTAATCAATATGATCATTCCACTATTGCCTTAATGCAAAAGGCAGAGGCTGACAAGAATGACAAGTCTGTGAAGGATCTGGTCATCTTGCCTTATGAAACTGCACTCCTGTCTTCTGGGTTTAGTCTGGAAGATCCCCAGACACATGCTAACAGAATCTAAAGGATGATCAAACTTGGTCTGGATATTGGTGAAGATGACCCTACTGGTGATGACACCAAAGCTGCTGTGAACAAAGAAGAAATGCCACACCTTGAAGGAGATGATTACAAGTAGGGCATGGAAAGTAGATTAAGCTCTGCGTAAAGAATGACTTACATACATATTCGATACTTCATCTTCATTCCCTCTGATAATATATATATTTTCAAGAATTTTTTCTTTATTTTTGGTTAACATTATAAACACCTGGAAAGCATGACAATAACTATGTAAGAAGATAATATTTCTACTTCTAAGTGTGATACTGCGATACTTTAGGCACTAAAGCAGAGCTAGCAATGTTTTTCTAGATTCACATTAGTATTTTTTTTTTTCTTTTTTTGGAGAGGTTTTTTGCTATAGGGCGCGTGCACTCGCCAGACAGACACAGACAGAGAGACGGAAAGTGAGAAATCACCCCCCAGGGGGGATGGCCACGCCGCAATCCCTTCTCCTCCATTCTCTTCTCAGGATCTTGGGCACGCACGCACATGCGCCCGGTGTGAGTTTAAGCCACCGGGTCCGGGACTTGAGCTGCGGTCGACTACGTGGGAGTCAGCGACATAGCCTTTACACTAACTGCTGGTCCCTCACATTAGTCTGTTTTAACAGATCAAGGTAGTGTTTGTTGTTGTAAGGTGTAGGTAACCTAATGTTAATTTTGTGGTCTAAAGTGTTTAGCTATCAAGCCAGATTTCTCAGTAGACCAAATCTGTTGTCGTTGAAGTGTCTGAGATACACCTTGATGTTTAAAAGAATTATTATTTGTTACAGTGCTTTTGAGTTTCATCTCCCAAGACCTACTTTTTAAAATTCTTGTACTCTGTAGTTACCAATTCTGCATGTAATAGTCCTAGTCCTTTAGAAACAGATTAAGCTCAACCAGCTTGAGGGAGGGACTCTCCACAGGGCTTGTTTTTCCAAAGCAAAGTGTTGTTTAGAGAAACATAATTATAAGCCAACTTGGGTATATTGAAAGCCGTGGGAAAAGTAACTCAGTGAGGCTTGTGAAGAGAAGAGTGCCCAAATCAGACTCCGATCAAATACAGATGTGTTAAAGAAAAGAATTCCACAGAGTTTATTAAACCCGGGATGCAAGTGGGAAGGAAGAGCTTTCAGCCTGCCATGCCTTTCGTTCCAATGGCAAGGTTGTGTGACTATTAGGCTCTCCTCTTCTCACAGGGAGCCTGTTGCTGGGGTCCTAGTGCTGCAGCAGCATCAGGGTGGGAGCCGAAGCCTCAGGATCCACTATGCCCCTCATGAGCTGCAAATATGACTACGGCCACCTGAGTGCTAGGGTCACCGTCACTGCTTACCTGTCTCTCCAAGTAAGCCTAGGACCCTGCCCTTCTCCAAACATCCCCAGCCCTCCAAGCTGACCTGCTCCTTCCCTATTGGGACTCATTTAGCTACTCTAAAAATGTCTGTAAGAACTCCCATTGTTTGGAATAGTTTTCAGAATAGTTCCCTCTCCCTGTGATTTTGGGTTGAAAGCAGGAATTTATGTAGAAAGAGCTTGGACTACTTGATGGTGGACAGTGGCCACTGACATCCAAGGGATCCCGCAAAACAGTGCTTGGCAGGCTCTGCAGGGCACTGTCCCACAGGCTCTCCTGGCCAAGGCTGGAGTGTGAGCACCAGGGATTCCAAAGGATTCTCAACCAGACTAAACAGAGGGGCAATTCTGACTTCTCCAGGTTTGCCTTTCAGGGTCCTATGGAACCCTAGAGATGGGACAGGCAGGTCCTAGGCCTCTGAGACTTGGATCAGGCATGGATTATGCCACTGGCTGACATCTGTTAATCCTTTTCCCACCTGAGAAGGAGGCAATCATGACAGGTACAGGGCAGAGCACATCAGCCTCCTGGGTTTGATTCTGAGCCTGGTGCCCACCAACTCCCTGGTGTTGGCCACCTTCATTTCCCTGGGCCTTGATTTCCTACCTGAGAAACAGGGCTAACACAGCAGCTCCTTCCTAGTACCATGGCAAAGATGAACTGAATTTGTGGGCTCCAAACAGTACCTGGGAAGCAGTGAGCTCTCAGGAAGGGCCAGCTTTTCAACAATAGAGAACTGGGCCTTCCCTCACCAGTGGCTGCCATGCAGTGGGCTGGTGTCACTGCTGCTTATGTTGGCCTCTTACACAAGAGGCCCAGCTTCTGAGGAGCTCCTGTTTTTCCTATGGGGGCTTAAGGCTGTCACAGGTAGCTACCAGCAGAACTAGTCTGCCTGAGTGTGTCCCTAACATCCAGGGTTAACCTTGGGACAGCTCTAGTCTCCATGGTTTGTGATGTTTTCCTTCTTTCTCACACATATTAGGTGCAAGCTTGGTGACATTAGAATGTTTCATCTCTGATTCCCTAGCCCTGGCCATAGTACCTGATACTGAGCAGATACCAACTATGGTGTTTGTTTGGAATAAATAGGTCAGGGTGACAGTGTGTGTCCAGGGCTACCCAGCCAGTGCTGAAACCAAGGCCTCCTGACCCCCAGATAAAACCAGCAGATAGGTTTACAGATATCTTCTAGGTGTCCAACACCCAATCTAGCTCCTCCTACTCCACCACCCATGTATTCAATATAGATACGTGAATACCTCCTATATGACAGTCCCTGCTCCAGGCCCTGAGAGGTCCAGTGCTGAAAACATACTGAAACCTGTGTCCTCGTGATCTGATATTCTAGCAGGGAGAGAGGGAGACAGAGAGATGGCAAAGCAAGGGAGTCATGTGTTTTGTAAATGCACACCGTGAACAAAGTAAAGCATGCAAAGGTGACAGGAAGAGGGGCAGTTTATAATGTGGAGGTCAAGTTTCCCTCATTAACCACAGCACTAGAAAAGGTGAGAAGGCTCTGAGGGCAGAGGTAAAGAAATCAAAATTCCCAAGAGGACAGGCAGAGTCATTCTTGAGTAAACCCTACCCCAAATCCCATGAGACAGCATTTCACTAAGACCCTGGAGAGAAGCTTCCTCAAGACCCTTCCTGGGTGGATGCTATGATTTATCTGGGTGTTTGGCTTGAGCAGCAGAGGATGATGACCAAACTCAGTGTCCCAGAGGTGGTGGGAGATGAAGAAAGGTTCCCATGTCCCCTATAAAGGTTTCTTTATTGCACACATTCTAGAAGGGATAAAGATGGCCTGGAGCTCTTCTCATTTGACCTTTATTCTGCTTTGATAGAAGAGAATCAAGGTGGGGAGGAAAGCAACAAACATTTAATGAACACAAAAATGGAAAATTATCTGCTAATGACAATGTTGATGGTGGTATCTTTAACTATACTAATCTACAGCATATTCATGCTTGGAAAATCCATTTTTTTTATCGTTTAAACTTTAATTGAACCAAGGAGATCAAGCATTAATATATTGGATCATTGGAAAATCACAGTGTATTTTTCTGTTTTTCTATGCACAAATGCTTCATGACTTTTCCAACAACCTGATATTTTTTTTTCTTTCATTTATTTATTTTTACATTTTTCCACAAACATTTACGTTGCATAGCAAAAAATTTTAGCTCATACTCCATAATTCTTGACAGCTTACAAACAACTTTCAATTTCAAAATACTGAATTTTAAAGATAATGTTCAAAATATGTCTTATAATTTTGTATATTTTTATAACTCTATAACAACAGAAGCAGTATTTTTTTTTTTAGAGTGCAGACACTCGGTATATATTAAGTGGGGGACATACAATGCCTCTCCTTCATAGCATGGCTTGCTTCACTCAGCAGTAAGTCTTCTGTATTCATCCACTTCCTTTCAAATGCCAGGGTTTTGTTGTTTTTTATGGATGAATAGTATTCCATTGAGTATATGTACCACAGTTTTTCTAACCATTCATCAGTTCGTGGGCATTTAGGTTGTTTCCATGACTTAGCAATCGTGAAAAGTGACGCAATAAACATCTCTGTGCAAGCACTTTTTCGATTAAGTATTCTTCTGTCCTTCGGGTAGATACCAAGGAGTGGGATTGCTGGATCATATGGTAGTTCTATTTGTAGATTTTGGAGGAATCTCCAAATTGTTCTCCACAGTGGTTGGACCAATTTACAATCCCACCAGCAGTGTCAGAGAGTTCCCTTTTCACCACACCCCCGCCAGCACTTAACATTTTTTGTTTTTTTAATCTTAGACATTCTGACTGGGGTTAGGTGATATCTCATTGTTGTTTTGATCTGCATTTCTCTTACAATGAGGGATGTTGAGCATTTTTTCATATGCCTTTTAGCTATTCGTATGTCATCTTCAGAGAGTGGTTTTTTCAACTCATTCTTCCATCTTTTAATAGGATTGATTGTCTTTTTCCAGAACAGCTGCTTGAGTTCCTTGTGAATTCTGGTTATCAGTTCCTTGTCTGATGCTTAGTTTACAAAAATATTTTCCCATTCTGAGGGCTGTCTGTTCACACTAATCACTGTGTCTTTTGCCATGCAGAAACTTCTTAGTCTGATGTAATCCCACTTGTCTATTTTAGGGATCATCGACTGTGCATTGGGAGTCTTATTTAAGAAGTTTTTCCCTACCCCAATGTCTCCCAGATTTTTCCCAGTGTTTTCCAGGAGCAGTTTTATAGTTTGAGGTCTTAGATTTAGATCTTTGATCCACCTTGATTTTATTTTTGTCACAGGCGAGAGGTAGGGGTTCAGATTCATCTTTCTGCAAGTGGAGATCCAGTTTTGCCAGCACCATTTGCTGAAGAAGTTTTCCTTTTCCCACTGAATTGACTGATATCCCTTGTCAAAAATCAGTTGGCTGTATGTTTGAGCATTCATTTCTGGGGACTCTATTCTGTTCCATTGGTCCACCTGTCTGTTTCTGGGCCAGTACCATGCTGTTTTGATTACCACAGCTTTGTAGTATATTTTTGGGTCAGGGAGTGAGATGCCGCCTACTCCACTCTTCTTGTGCAGAACTGCTTTGGCAATACGGGGTCTTTTATGATTCCAGACAAACTTTATGATTGTCTTTCCTAGATCTGTGAAGAATGTGTCTGATACTTTGATTGGCATTGCATTAAATAGGTAGATTAATTTGGGTAAAATTGCCATTTTGATTATATTAATTCTTCCAATCCAGGAACATGGGATGTCCTTCCACTTTTTTGTGTCATTTTCAATTTCTTTTTTTATCTTGTCATAGTTTTCCTTGTGGAGGTCTTTAACTTCTTTGGTTAGATTTATCCCTAAGTATCTTATACTTTTTGTGGCTATGGTAAATGGAACAACTTTTTTCAGTTCTATCTCAGTCTGCCTGCTGTTCGTATACAGAAATGCTATAGATTTCTGGATATTAATTTTGTATCCTGCAACGTTACTGTATTCATGTATTACTTTCAGAAATTTTTTTATGGAGACCACTGGGTCTTCTATGTATGCAATCATGTCATCTGCAAATAGAGAGTTTCACCTCTTCTTTTCCTATTTGAATGCCTTTTATTTTTTCCTCTTTTCTGATTGCAATGGCCAAGACTTCTAGTATTATATTGAAGAGGAGTGGAGAAAGTGGACATCCTTGTCTTGTACCCGTTTTTAGTGGAAAAGCTTTCAGCTTTTCTCCATTGAGGATGATGTTCGCTATGGGTTTTTCATAGATAGCTTTTATTGTGTTGAGAAATGACCCTTCTATGCCAATTTTGCCGAGAGTCTTGATCATGAAGGGATGTTGTATCTTATCAAATGCTTTTTCTGCATCAATTGATATGACCATATGGTTTTTATCTTTCTTCCTATTAATATGGTGTATTACATTTATGGTTTTGCGTATGTTGAACGAACCTTGCATTCCTGGGATAAAGCCTACCTGATCTTGATGTATAATCTTTTTTTATAAGTTGTTGTATACGATTTGTTAGTATCTTGTTGAGAATCTTGGCGTCTATATTCATCAGGGATATTGGTCTATAGTTTTCCTTCCTTGTCCTGTCCTTATCTGTTTTAAGGATAAGGGTGATAGAGGCTTCATAGAATGAATTAGGGAGAGATTCACCCTTTTGGATATTTAGAAATAACTTGAGCAGAATGGGGGTTAACTCTTCTTTGAAAGTTTTGTAGAATTCAGAGGTGAATCCATCAGGGCCAGGGCTTTTCTTTGTTGGGAGGTTATTTATAACCGATTTGATCTCCTGGCTTGTTATGGACCTATTCAGACTTTCTATATCCTCCTGGCTCATTCTAGGTAGATTATGCATGTCCAGGAATTTGTCCATCTCATCCAAATTATCTTGTTTCTTGGCATACAGATGTTCATAGTATTCTCTAGTAATGTTTTTTATTTCTACTATGTCTGTTGTTATTTTGCCTGCTTCATTGCAGATCTGATTCACCTGGTTCTTTTCTCTCTTCTTCTTAATAAGTCTCACTAGTGGTTTATCAATTTTGTTTATCTTTTCAAAGAACCAGCTTTTACTTTCATTAATTTTCTGTATAGTTCATTTATTTTCCATTTCATTTATTTTTGCTCGTATCTTTATTATTTCCTTTCTCCTGGAGTTTTTTGGATGCTTTTGCTGTTGTTTTTCCAATTATGTGAGGCATGATGTTAGGTGATCCATTTGCCTTCTTTCCATGCTCCTCTTATGTGCACTAATTGCTATGAACTTCCCTCTTATGACTGCTTTAGCAGTGTCCCAAAGATTATGGAAACTCATGTCCTCATTGTCATTGGCTTCCATGAACCTTTTGATTTCAGTCTTTATTTCTTCAGTAGTTGTGGAGTCATTCAGGAGTAGGTTATTAAGTTTCCATGTATTTGAGTATTTTTAAGGATTTCTCTTGAAATTAAACTCAAGTTTAATTCCATCATGGTCGGTGAAGATGCTGGGTATAGTTTCTATGCTTCTGAATCTGTAGAGGCTTGCTTTGTGCCCAATGATGTGGTCAATCTTCGAGAATGTTCCATGTGGTGGCGAGAAAATGTGTATCTCGAGGTTTGGGGATGGAAAGTTCTATAGATGTCTGTTAAGTCCATTTGATTTATGATATCATTTAGATCTTTTATCTCTTTACCTATTTTTTGTCTAGATGATCTATCCAGGGGGGATAGTGCAGTGTTGAGGTCTCCAACAATTAGTGTGTTGCAGTCTATCTCCCTTTTTAGATCTAGCAGTCTTTCCTTCACATATTTGGGTGCTCCTGTGTTAGGTGCATAGATATTAATAAGCGTTATATCTTCTTGATCGATTGATCCTTTTACTACAATATAGTGCCCTTCTTTGTCTCTTCGAACAGTTTTTGTTTTAAAGCCTATTTTGTCAGAGATTAGTATTGTGACTCCAGCTCTTTTTTGGTTCCTATTTGCATGGAAACTCTTTTTCCAACCCTTCACTTTTAGTCTATGTATATCTTTATCCATGAAGTGGGTTTCCTGTAGGCAACAGATAGAGGGTTTTTGTTTTTTAATCCATTCAGCCAGTCTGTGTCTCTTGATTAGAGAATTTAATCCATTAACATTCAATGTTATTATCGATGTTAATGGATCTGTCCGGACGTTTAAGTTGGCCATTGTCTTAGTTGCTTTTTACTCTTTTGTTTCTGGCTGTTATTTCTTTAGTTTTCCTGGAACAGTACTTTCTTCAGGGTTTCGTGGATAGCTGGCCTGGTGCTGGCAAATTCTTTCAGGTTTTGTTTGTCTGAGAAGATTTTAATCTTTTTTTCCTATATGAAGGATAATCTTGCAGGATACAATAATCTTGGTTGAAATTGTTTCTCTCTTAACACTTTCAATACATCTTCCCATTCTTTCCTTGCTTGCATTGTTTCCGTTGAGAAGTCCGGTGTTAGCCTGATGGGGTGACCTTTGTAAGTCACTTGTCGTTTCTCTCTTGCCAGTTTTAGTATCTTTATCTGTGGTCTTAGCCAGTCTGGCTATGATATACCTTGGGGAAGATCTTCTTGGGTTGATTCTATTTGGTGTCCTTTGTATTTCATGGGTCTGGATGTTTGAGTGCCTCTATGCTTGGGAAATTTTCTTCCAAGATTTCATGGAATAGGTTTTCCATGCTCTTATTAGTTTCTTCATCTTCTGGGATACCAAGTATTCGGATGTTAAGACGTCTAATGGAATCTAGTAATTCTCGTATGTTATCTTCATGTTTTTTTGTTATTTTCTCTATCTTTTGGTGGTTTTCTCTAGGTCAGAAGTTTTATCTTCTACATCAGAGATTCGACCTTCAGCATGGTCCAATCGACTTTTAATACTTTCGAGAGAGTTTTTGATTTCCTGTATAACAGACTTCACCTCTAATAGTTCCATCTTATTCTTCCTTAGCATGTCCATTTCTTCCTTCATATCATTGAAGGAATTTCTCATCACCTGTAGTTCATTGTCTCTTTTCTGTTCCAGCTCATAGTATTTCTTCAACATGAATGTTCTAAACTCTATCTTGGACATTTTGGTAACGTCCTCTAGTTTTTCAAGAAAAGGAAGGGAGTTACTGTGTTCCTTTGATGGAGACATATTTCCTGCTTTATTCAGGCCTGAGGTTCTTCTACTTCTAACCATTGGGAGATGTGTTTTCTTTGAAAAACCTTTTACGAGAATGTTTCTTCGAATAGGAGCAAGTGTGTTTCCTTTCTGATGTGGAATGGAGACAGGAAAGTCTCTCTTCAATTGTGTTAAGTAATGTAATTCAAGAAAAAGTATTCTCTTCAGGTGTACAAAGAAATGTATCTCATTTCTTCGCAGGTGTTTCAGTGAAAGGGAGGATTCCAGAGAGTATTAAAATACTAGAATGTTTCAGAATTGTAATTCTAGACCTATTTAAACAGCCAGGGATGGTATAGATAAAGGAAGTGAGGACTGAATAAGTGGGAAGAAAATAATACGTAGAATGAAGAAAAAGTTGTGTGCCGTGGGGTCGAAACATAGGAGTGTGGTGTGGTAGGACTGAGGGCATTCCTATGTGTTAATCAGAAGAGAGAAATTTACAAATGAAAGACAAGAGGAAGAGGAGAGAAATAGAAAGAAAAAAAAGGGTACCTGGATGAAAGAGGGGTGTCTGGCTTGGGGGTCTTGGGACTGAAGCTAAAGGGGACACTCCTCCCTCGAAGTTCCTGGTCCAGGAGTCAAAAGATGGAAGTGTGGTGTGGTAGGACTGAGGGCACTCCTATATGTTAATCAGAAGAGAGAAATTTACAAATGAACAACGAGGGGAAGGGGAGAGAAAAAGAAAGGAAAAAAAAGAAAGTGTACCTGAATGAAAGAGGGGTGTCTGGCTTGGGGGTCCAGAGGCTGAAGCTACGGGGGGCATTCCTCCCTCGGAGTTCCTGGCTCAGGGGTCAAAAGATAGGAGTGTGGTGTGGTAGGACTGAGGGCATTCCTGGCTGAAAGAGGGGTGTTTGGCTTGGGGGTCCCAGGGCTGAAGCTATGGGGGGCGGTCCTCCCTCGAAGATCCTGGCCCAGGAGACGAAAGATGTGAGTGTGGTGTGGTAGGACTGAGGGTGTTCCTGGCTGAAAGAGGGGTGTGTGGCTTGGGGGTCCCGGGGCTGAAGCTACGGGTGGCAGTCCTCCCTTGAAGTTCCAGGCCCAGGAGTCTAAATATGGGAGTATGGTGTAGTAAGACTGAGCGCGTTTCGGGCTGAAAGAGGGGTGTCAGGCTTGGGGGTCTCGGGGCTTAAGCTACAACGGGAAGACCTCCCTCGAATTTCCTGGCCCAGAAGTCCAAAGATGGGAATGTGGTGTGGTAGGACTGAGGGCGTTCCTGGCTGAAAGAGGGGTGTCTGGCTAGGGGGTCCTGGGACTGAAGCTACTGGGGGCAGTCCTCCATTGAAGTTCCTGGCCCATGGGTCGAAATATGGAAGAGTGATGTGGTAGGACTTAGGGTGTTTCTGGCTGAAAGCAGGGTGTCTGGCTTATGTGTCCCAGGGCTGAAGCTACGGGGGGCAGTCTTTTCTCAAAGTTCCTGTCCCAAGAGTCAAAAGGTGGGAGTGTGATGTGGTAGGATGAGGGCGTTCCTGGCTGAAAGAGGGGTGTCCGGCTTGGGGGTCCTGGGCCTGAAGCTACAGGGGGCAGTCCTCACTTGAAGTTCCTGGCCCAGGAGTCGAAAAATGGGAGTATGATATGGTAGGACAAAGGAATTTCCTATGTGTTAATCAGAAGAGAGATATTTGCAAATGAAAGACGAGCTGAAGGGGAGAGAAAAGAAAGCAAAAAAAAGAAAAAATATTGTACCTGGCTGAAAGAGGGGTATCCGGCTTCGGGGTCCCAGGGCTGAAGCTATGGGGTGCAGCCTTCCCTCAAAGTTCCTGGCCCAGGGGTCGAAATATGGGAGTGTGGTGTTGTAGGACTGAGGGTGTTCCTGGCTGAAAGAGGGGTGTGTGGCTTGGGGATTCCAGGGTTGAAGCTACGGGCGACAGTCCTGCCTCGAAGTTCCAGGACCAAGGGTCTAAAGATGGGAGTTTGGTGTGGTAAGACTGAGCGAGTTTCTGGCTGAAAGAGGGGTGTCTGGCTTGGGGGTCCTGAGGCTGAATCTACAGGGGGCAGACCTCCCTCAAATTTCCTGGCCCAGAGATTGAAAGATAGAAGTGTGGCGTGGTAGGACTGTGGGCATTCCTGACTGAAAGAGGGGTGTCTGGCTTGGGGGTCCCGGGACTGAAGCTACGGGGGGCAGTCCTCCCTCGAAGTTCCTGGCCCAGGCTTTGAAAGATGGGAGTGTGGTGTGGTAGGACTGAGGGCATTCCTATGTGTTAATCAGAAGAGAGAAATTTACAAATGAAAGATGAGGGGAAGGGGAAAGAAAAAGAAAGGAAAAAAAAGTGTACCTAAATGAAATAGGGGTGTCTGGCTTGGGGGTCCCAGGGCTGAAGGTATGGGGGGGGGCAGTCCTCCTTCGAAGTTCCTGGCCCAGGGGTCGAAAGATGGGAGTGTGGTGTGGTAGGACTGAGAGCGTTCCTGGCTGAAAGAGGGGTGTCAGGCTTGGGGGTCTTGGGGCTGAAACCACAAGGGGCAGTCCTCCCTCAAATTTCTTAGCCCAGGGGTCAAAAGATGCCAGTGTGGTGTGCTAGGACTGAGGGCATTCCTATGTGTTAATCAGAAGAGAGAAATTTACAAATGAAAGACAAGGGGAAGGGGAGAGAAAAAGAAAGGAAAAAAAAAAGTGTACCTAAATGAAATAGGGGTGTCTGGCTTGGGGGTCCTGGGGCTGAAGCTATGGGGGGGGCAGTCCTCCCTCAAAGTTCCTGGCCCAGGAATCTAAAAATGGGAGTGTGGTGTGGTAGGACTGAGGGCACTCCTATGTGTTAGTCAGAAGAGAGATATTTGCAAATGAAAGACAAGCAGAAGGGGAGAGAAAAGAAAGCAAAAAAAAAAAAAAAATTGTACCTGGCTGAAAGAGGGGTGTGTGGCTTGGGGGTCCCAGGGCTGAAGCTACGGGGTGCTGTCCTCACTCAAAGTTCCAGGCCCAGGAGTCGAAAGATGGGAGTGTGGTGTGGTAGGACTGAGGGCGGTTCTGGCTGAAAGAGGCGTGTCTGGCTTGGGGGTCCTGAGGCTGAAGCTACAGGGGGCAAACCTCCCTTGAATTTCCTGGCCCAGAGGTCGAAAGATGAAAGAGTGGTGTGGAAGGATGTGGGCATTCCTGGTTGAAAGAGGGGTGTCTGGCTTGGGGGTCCCAAGACTGAAGCTACGGGGGGCAGTCCTCCCTCGGAGTTCCTGGCACAAAGGGTCGAAAGATGGGAGTGTGGTGTGGTAGGACTGAGGGCATTCCTGGCTGAAAAAGGGGTGTCAGGCTTGGGGGTCCTGGGGCTGAAGCTACGGGGGGCAGTCCTCCCTCGAATTTCTTAGTCCAGGGGTCAAAAGATGTGAGTGTGGTGTGGTAGGACTGAGGGCATTCCTATGTGTTAATCAGAAGAGAGATATTTACAAATGAAAGACGAGGAGAAGGGGAGAGAAAAAGAAAGGAAAAAAACCAAAAACCTGTACATGGCTGATAAAGGGGTGTCTGGCTTGGGGGTCCTGGGGCTGAAGCTACGGAGGGCAGTCCTCTCTCGAAGTTGCTGGCCCAGGAATCGAAAGACGGGAGTGTGGTGTGGTAGGACTGAGGACGTTCCTGGCTGAAAGAGGGGTGTGTGGCTTGGGGGTCCAGGGGGTTAATGCTACGGGGGACAGTCCTCACTCGAAGTTCCTGGCCCAGGAGTCAAAAGATGGGAGTGTGGTGTGGTAGGACTGAGGGTGTTCCTGGCTGAAAGAGGGGTATCTGGCTTGGGAGTCCCGGAGCTGAAGCTACGGGGAACAGTCCTTCCTCGAAGTTCCTGGCCCAGGAGTCGAAAGATGAGACTGCAGTGTGGTAGGACTAAGGGCGTTCCTGGCTGAAAAAGGGCTGTCAGGCTTGGGGGTCCCGGGGCTGAAGCTACGGGAGGCAGTCCTCCCTTAAATTTCTTAGCCCAGGTGTTGAAAGATGAAAGTGTGGTGTGGTAGGACTGTGGGTATTCCTGGCTGAAAGAGGTGTGTCTGGCTTGGGGGTCCCGGGGCTAAAGCTACAGGGAACAGTCCTCCCTCGAAGTGCCTGGCCCAGGAGTTGAAAGATGGGAGTGTGGTGTGGTAGGACTGAGGGCATTCCTGACTGAAAGACAGGTGTCTGGCTAGGGTGTCCCGGGGCTGAAGCCACGGGGGGCAGTCCTCACTTGAAGTTCCAGGCCCAGGAGTCGAAAGATGGTAGTATGGTGTGGTAGGACTGAAGACGGTTCTGGCTGAAAGAGGCCTGTCTGGCTTGGGGGGTTCCGAGGTTGAAGCTACAGGGGGCAGACCTCCCTCGAATTTCCTGGCCCAGAGGTCAAAAGATGGAAGTGTGATGTGGAAGGATGTGGGCATTCCTGGCTAAAAGAGGGGTGTCTGGATTGGGGGTCCCAGGACTGAAGCTACTGGGGGCAGTCCTCCCTCGGAGTTCCTGGCACAGGGGTCGAAAGATGGGAGTGTGGTGTGGTGTAGGAATGAGGACGTTCTTGGCTGAAAGAGGGGTGTCAGGCTTGGGGGTCCTGGGGCTGAAGCTGAGGGGGGCAGTCCTCCCTCGAATTTCTTAGCCCAGGGGTCAAAAGATGCGAGTGTGGTGTGGTAGGACTGAGGGCGTTCCTATGTGTTAATCAGAAGAGAGATATTTAGAAATGAAAGATGAGGGGAAGGGGAGAGAAAAAGGAAAAAAAAAAAAAGTGTACAAGGCTGACAGAAGGGTGTTGGGCTTGGGGGTCCCGGGGCTGAAGCTATAGGGGGCTGTCCTCCCTCGAAATTCCTGGCCCAGGAGTCGAAAGATGGGAGTGTGGTGTGGTAGGACTTAGGGTGTTCCTGGCTGAAAGAGGGCTGTCAGGCTTGGGGGTCCTGGGGCTGAAGCTACAGGGGGCAGTCCTCCCTCAAATTTCTTAGCCCAGGTGTCCAAATCTGTGAGTGCAGTGTGGTAGGACTGAGGGCGTTCCTATGTGTTAATCAGAAGAGAGATATTTACAAATGAAAGACAAGGGGAAGAGGAGAGAAAAAGAAAGGAAAAAAAAACCCAAAACCTGTACATGGCTGAAAGAGGGGTGTCTGGCTTGGGGGTCCTGGGGTTGAAGCTATGGGGGGGACAGTCCTCCCTCAAAGTTCCTGGCCCAGGATTCAAAAGATGGGAGTGTGGTGTAGTAGGACTTTGGGGGTTCCTGGCTGAAAGAGGGGTATCGGGCTAGGGGGTCCCGGGGCTGAAGCTACTGGGGCAGTCCTCCCTTGTAGTTCCAGGCCCAGGGGTCGAAAGATGGGAGTGTGGTGTGGTAGGACTGAGGGTGTTCCTGGCTGAAAGATGGGTGTCAGGCTTGGGCGTCCTGGGGCTGAAGCTACGGGGGGCTGTCCTCCCTCAAATTTCTTAGCCCAGGGGTCAAAAGATGCGAGTGTGGTGTGGTAGGACTGAGGGCATTCCTATGTGTTAATCAGAAGAGAGATATTTAGAAATGAAAGATGAGGGAAAGGGGAGAGAAAAAGAAAGAAAAATAAAAACGTGTACATGGCTAAAAGAGGGGTGTCTGGCTTGGGGGTCCCAGGGCTGAAGCTACAGGGGACTGTCCTCCCTCGATGTTCCTGGCCCAGGGGTCGAAAGATGGGAGTGTGGTATGGTAGGACTGAGGGCGTTCCTGGCTGAACAAGGTGTGTCTGGTTTGGGGGTTCCAGGTCTGTAACTACGGGGGGCAGTCCTCCCTCGAAGTTCCTGGCTAAGGGGTCGAAAGATGTGAGTGTGGTGTGGTAGGACTTAGGGCGTTCCTGGCTGAAATAGGGTTGTCTGGCTTGGGGGTCCCATGGCTGAAGCTACGGGGGGCAGTCCTTCCTCGAAATTCCTGGCCCAGGAGTCGAAAGATGTGAATGTGGTGTGGTAGGACTGAGGGCGTTCCTATGTGTTAATCAGAAGAGAGATATTTAGAAATGAATGACGAGGGGAAGGGGAGAGAAAAAGGAAAAAAAAAAAAGTGTACATGGCTGACAGAAGGGTGTCGGGCTTTGGGGTCCCGGGGCTGAAGCTATAGGGGGCTGTCCTCCCTCGAAGTTCCTGGCCCAGGGGTTGAAAGATGGGAGTGTGGTGTGGTAGGACTGAGGGCATTACTGGCCGAAAGAGGAGTGTCCGGCTTGGGGGTCCCGGGACTGAAGCTACGGGGCCAGTCCTTTCTCAAAGTTCCTGGCCCAGGAGTCGAAAGATGGGAGTGTGGTGTGGTAGGACTGAGGGTGTTCCTGGCTGAAAGAGGGGTATCAGGCTTGGGCGTCCCGGGGCTGAAGCTACGGGGGGGCAGTACTCCCTTGATTTTCTTAGCCCAGGTGTTGAAAGATGCCAATGTGGTGTGGTAGGACTGAGGGCATTCCTGGCTGAAAGAGGGGTGTCTGGCTTCGGGGTCCTGGGGCTGAAGCTACAGGGTGCAGTCCTTTCTTGAAGTTCCTGGCTCAGCGGTCGAAACATGGGAGTGTGTTGTGGTAGGACTGAGGGCATTCCTGGTTTAAAGAGGGGTGTCTGGATTGGGGGTCCCAGGGCTGAAGCTATGGGGGGGGGGGCAGTCCTCCCTCGACGTTTTGTGGAAAATCCATTTTGTATGCTGTAAAGAAGCACAGTTATTAAATGTTAAAAAAGTGAAAATAAAGTGAAATTTCAAAACAAGAACAAGAATCACATTTATTTACAAATAACTAAATATGAAACGACATTTGCTTCAGCAGCAGAGTAATTCATTTCCTTCACACACAAGTTGTCTCACACAGATCTAGTGTGGCAGCTCCGTCATCACCAAGCATTCAAGCTTTTGTCTTTTCACTTCATCACCCTAGTATGTGGCTCTCCTTTTCAAGATTGCCTCAGCCTAAAATGGTTGCTGGAACTCGAGACACCACACTTGCATTCCACATAGCCAGAAAGGGAAACAAGTAACCTTTCTTTTTTTTTTTTCTTTTTTTGGAGAGGTTTTTGCTATAGGGTGCGTGCGCTCGCCAGACAGACAGAGAGAGACAGAGAGACAGAAAGCGAGAAATCACCTCCCAGGGGGGATGGCCTCGCTGTAATCCCTTCTCCTCCATTCTCCTCTCGGGATCTTGGGCACGCATGCACACGCGTGAGTTTAAGCCTTCAGGTCCGGGACTCGAACCGTGGTCAACTACATGGGAGTCCAGCAACATAGCCATTACACTAACTGCTGGTCCCACAAGTAATCTTTCAGTTGAATTGGTTTCCTTCATTACCCTTGTCTCAAGTTTAAAAGAACAATTTCCTCATGCATTTCATTGATTAGGGATAACTGGTTTGTCACACCTAGCTGCTAGAGAGGCTGGGAATTATTAGAGCAGGATGGTTTGCCACCCTAATAAAATAGGGGTTCTTTTCCTAAGGAAGAAGGGAGTGGGAAACTTACAAAATGGCAAATAGTTATTGTATTTGCTAGTCCATATATCAGTTCACTCTGCTGACAGTTTCTGAAGACTTCATTGGTGACAAACCCAGGTCAGGAAGACAGTGATTGAGGGAGAAGCCCCCCACCCTTCGCCCTGGGAGGTTTTCATCTATGGGTATGACTGAGTAGCCAACAAATGCAGTGAGTCCAGTGGAAGTAATGACAAGTTCCCTGGGGACAAGTTAAGGATGGACACGGAAACGGGAGGACCTACACGCATGAAGCCTGGCTGGCAGGCACTGGAAGTCCTGTGATGTCTCTGTTACAGACTGCGATATGGGTCAATGCACTTGTAGTGAGTTTATAGAGGAGGTATTTGAGTCCTAGGTTAGAAACTGGACATGCCTGTTTAGCTGTGAGCACTTGCCAAAGACCAAGGGGACACAAATATCAGCTCCACACATAAGACCACTGGAGCTGGTAGGGAGATGACTGAGTGAATGTTGATAGTACCATCCAAAGAGTCAGAGGTTACCCTCTTCAGACCCTGTGAGTATTGTTCTCCCCTCCATTTCCCAGACTTACCTCTGACCTCCTCTATCTGTTTGACCATGGTGGACTCTTACTTTCCAGATATCTAACTCTCTCTGCACTCAGCAACCCATTAGTTTTCAGCTCTGATCTGCTACAGGAATTGGGCATGCCCTTGTCTCTTTCACCTGTAGGTGACTCTGGGTGCTCCTAAATGGTCTAGGGGACTCTCCTTGCTCCTTCCTTCATTCCATGTCTGTGTAGACTGTTCACATTGACCTGGGGGCTCTGAAATGAGCATGTGAGGCCTTATCAGTTCACCAGCCCCTCCAATTTGTCTCCTGATCTAGACTAGGCATGGGTCTCCTTCGAAGACGTATGGACATTCTATTTCCTAGTTTCTGTGGTTGGGCTTCAATCAGTGGTACTCCAGGCTCCTGGCCATTGTGTGTGTGTGTTCACACATGGTGATGTGTGTGCAGGGAGGGATTTCAAGAGAGGATGGTGGCTTACCTCAAATTCATAAAGGTGCTTATATTGTACAGAAAAGTAAAAAGGCTAGCATCCTCATCTGAAAAGTGTCTGGGTCCATCTTGGTTCCCATGACAAAATGCCATGAACTGAATGGCTTGTAAACTGTGTAGTTCTCACAGTTATGGGAAGTTCAAGATCAAAGGGCCAACATATCTTGCCTATCTGGTAAGGACCTCTTCCATGTCGATGACTGCAATTTGAATGTGTGTATCCCCCCAAAACATACATCCTAACCTTCAAGGTAATGGTGCTAGAAGGTGAGGTCTTTGGGGAGTGACTGTGTCATGAGGGCAGAACGTTCATGAATGAGAAATGTACCCCAGAGAGCTAGTTTGCCTCTTCTACAGGTGAGGACACAGAGAGAAGCTGCCATTTATGAGCCCTCACCACACACCATCTTCCCATACCGTGATCTGGGAGTTCTGACTTCAGAGCCAGTAAAATGTTATTTATGAGCCACTGAGAACACGAAAATTTCTTATATCAGCCCAAACAGACCAAGACAGGCTATGGCTTCTAGCTATGTATTCACCTGCTGGAATGGGCCGTGTCTCTCACCCCTTATAAGTGCACTACTCCCTTTATGAGTACCCCACCCAATGACTTAATCACTTTTCAAAGATCTCACCTTGGAGTGGTTATGGTATTAGGAGGTGAGGGAATTCCACATGTGAACTTAGAGGGACATAAATATTTAATCCATAGCAAACAATGATGTTCTTTCTTTGCTAACAGGTTAGTGTAAGTGCCTGGGTTAGTCCATTATTGAGTTGCTAAATAGTACCTGATACTGGTGATCTATAAAGAATAGAGGTTTATTGGGTGGCTGATTCTGGTGGCTGGAAATCCAAAAGCATGACCCTACCATCTGGTCAGTCTCTGATACTATCACAACACAGCACAGAGAGGCAAAGAGGTCAGCAGTCACATGGAAAGAGAGAGAGGAGAGAGAGAGACAGAGAGATAATGAAGAGGAAAGAGACTTTCTCACTTCCTTCTTGTTTCACCCACACTCCCAGCTGATTGGATAGAGCCTGCCCACATTGAAGGCAGGTCTTCCTCTTAAGGACCTAACCTCCTCTCAGTGCCTTTGTATTAGTGACCAAATTTCAGCACATGGATTGTCAGGAGACAAACCATTATCTAATCATAGCAATTCCCAACCCAAAGGCCTCAGTGAATTCCCTCTTTGCTAATTGGGAGTGAAGGTAGTTGGGTTACTTCCCAGCTCTGCCCCTATAGTCCTGTGTTCCCAGCCCATTGTCTGGGTTTCAGTTTCCACACTGTATATTGAAAGGGTTGGACCAGAATCAGCTGTTTCCAAATATATGAGGGTAGATGGGGTTTGCAGAATTTTATTTATTTATTTTAGAAATTCCAAGTGTTAACAAAATTTATTCTACTCTCTGCAAAACCAAGCAGCCTGAAACACCAGATTTCTTGACTTTATTCACAATGATTCAGAGTGGCAACTTTAGATATTTATCTAATAAAAACACATGCCTGGGAGCTATTCTGTGCCAGACACCAGGCTCACTCCTAGCCATCAAGGAGCAGAGGAAGTCTGGAGAGAAAGGATGACCTGACCAGTGGCCCACCTCAAGATCAAATTGTGAATGGTGCTATCATCCACGTGAAGAATGAGCAAGGTGAAGGAGGGACGAGCCGGCACTGTGTGGGCTGAAGGAAGACATTTCTGAGGAAGGATGCTGCAACTGAGACCTGAAGGATGAGCTGAAGCAACCAGAGGTGGGGAAACTAACTTGTCATAGTGTTGGGCATGTATTTCAATTGGGTGGTCTGAGAGCTGGGCAGCCAGGGACATGTCATGGAGCTACTGGGTGATCCTGGGCCCGTGGTGGAGTACCTTACTCACACCTCTATCTGGACCTGGTTTTGGTGCTTGTGGTTTGTGATCTCATAATCATGGGTCATGGGCAGGTGGCAGGGAAGAGTGATGTGTGCAACAAGCAGATCAGTGTTTGAAGAACTAGAATCTCATATCAACAACCAATGAAAAAGCACCAGGCTTTGGCCCAAAAAAAAAACAACCAAATATGAAAATTTCATCTAGGTTCAAACTCTTCTGAAATGAACCTAAATCCTTAGCATGTCATATAAAGCTGACACTGCCTGGCTCCTTTCTGCTACTCTTATGTTCCTATGTGCCACACTCCATACCACACGCTCCACCATGCTCAGGCCCCAGTCACTGGCCCATCCTCAGAGCCAGCTAGCTTCTGCTTACCTGCCTGTTCCAGGTGTTATACTCCACCTGAAATATCTGGCACCTTTCTTGTTGCAGCTTTTACCTAATGTCCTTGTCTGTGAGACAGGACCACTACCCCTCTCCCACCTGCCATCCTCACGGGGAGTGTGGAACACTGGACACATCACTTCTTGATTCCCTGGATATTTTGTGCCTCATAAAGGCACACACAAAGTGAACTGGCCTCAGAATGGCCAAGAAGGCAGGCACATAACTGAAAAGAACATTTGAGTTGATCCAAATTTTACAGAATTCTGTTGCTCCCAGGAATTCATGCAGTTGTCCCCCGGTTGTGGGCTGAGGCAGCCCATATAGCACCTGTTTGTGTTCATGCCTGAGAGCATGTTGTCCTTTAGTCAGAATGAATCTTAGAATGAATTGCACCTGAGTACGACAGATCTGGGCCTTCTTCATTGAGACCTTGTATCTGGCCTGGGAGAGAAGCTGGAGGTAGGGACAATTTGAGAAAGAAAAGAGTTTGACTGCTTAAGGGAAGACAGCAGAGGTATAGGAAGTGAGGATCAGAACTGGGAATATAACCCAAAGGACTGTCAGCCTTCGCAGGGAAGGTCCTAGACCAACCGCTCACCATCATGTGTGTGACATTCTGGGACACACTAGAAAACCTCAGACAGAATTCTTGTCTAGGACAGGAATGTGAACTTAGGTTTCCCAAATTATTCAAAAGAGAGGGCCTGAGTCTGGCTAGATGACTGTGTGGTACAGATGGAGCAGTGGGTAGAGCAGAGAACCACCCCAGGGGTAACAGTTCCTTGCCTGGTGACAGCGCCATCTGCTGTCCTTGGGGAAATGGTATCAGTACCCTGAGGGGTCTGAGCCTGGGTCTTGCTCAGCCACGCATGTCTTGGTACCCACATTGCTGGGGCTAATTTGGTGTGTCCTTTTACTAATTATTACAAAGACTGAGGTAGCTTCAACATCCGTAGGAAAGATCGCTATGCTGTAAAGGAGAGGCATGTCTGGAAGACAAAGTTCTGATCAATGACTCACTTTAATGAGGTATAATCATGTACCGAGGGAGACACTGAGGCACTTTGGGGGAAGGTAAGAGCAAAGGAAGCACAGGCTTCTATTTCATTCCCAGCAGGATTGTACTAAATACTACCTGACTGGTCTATGAGGTTGGTGAGGCAGAAAGTCAGAGGAATAAAATTATCTTATTATAGGAGAGGTAGTCTACCTTCAGGTGAACCAACTGCTCCTTCCAACTTGACCATCTGGGCATGCTCTGCTCCAGTGCAGAGAAGGGGAGGGAGATGGGATCTGCAGCTGGTAGCTCAGTTTGCCCCACTCCAGCTGCTTTGCATGTCCCTCCCAGCATGCCCTGCTGTGCAGAGCCCATATCAAGGCCTAGGGCAGAGCTCTGGGGAAGGGCGGTCTCAGTGAGCATTTAGAGTGAATCATGGAAGCCCCAGTTCAGCTTCTCTGCCTTCTTTCACTCTGGCTCACAGGTGAGGGTTCCATGGGTGGTTCTGCACATCTGTGACAACTCTCTCGATGTTATCAGATCCTGTGACCTGTTGCCTCTATCCTGCAGTCACAGTAATTAAAGTTCAGATAGACAATGCTGGCTCTACTGGGAAGACAATGGGTGTGATCGAGATTGCACGATTGACCCTTACATTTTATTTCCAATCTCAGGTACCATGGGAGAAGCTGTGTTGACGCAGACTCCAGCCTCCCTGTCATTGTCTTCAGGAGAAAGAGCCAGTCTCACCTGCAGGGCCAGTCAGGGTATTAGCAACTACTTGGCCTGGTACCAGCAGAAACCTGGGCAGGCTCCCAGGCTCCTCATCTATGCTGCATCCACCAGGGCCTCCGGCATCCCAGCCCGGTTCAGCGGCAGCGGTTCTGGGACAGACTTCACTCTCACCATCAGCAGCCTGGAGCCTGAAGATTTTGCACTGTATTACTGTTATCAGTATTATAACGGGTATCCACAGTGATTCAGTGTGAAACAAAAACCTCTATGAGACCATTGGTGTTTTTGCTTATACCAGCTGCTTCCTTTATGTGCACCTGCTGTGGGTGCTGCACAGTTTTAGCATCTCTGCCTCTCTTTGGAAATTTTGAAGTTCTAAAAAGTAACTTGCTGTCAGAGTTTTGACTGAGACTCCTGGGTTTTCCCTCACGTTTAGTTGCACAACCAGGTTCAGGTACAATTTAACTGACAACAGAATTCAGACTCCCATGACAGAATGCTTTTAAATATCTGTCTGTTGTGCTCAGTGTAATAGGCATCAGTGACAGAAGGAAAAAACAAAAATTAGAAAGAATTAAATCTGTCATAATTTATAGATGAAAAAGTTTTGGAGAGGTTTTTCTATAGGGTACGTGCACTCAAAAGAAAGACAGAAAGCTATGGAGAGACAGAAAGTGAGAAATCACCCCCCCCCCCCAATATAAATGAAAACATTTTGTACAGTAAATTTTCAAAGTAAACTATAGAGAAAATTGTTATGTTTTGAATGTTTGTGTCCTTCCTAAATTCATGTTGAAATTTAATCTTCAATGCAATAGTATTAAAAGGTGAAACCTTTAAGAAATAATTAGGTCATAGGGCTCTTCCCTAATGAATGGGATTAGTGCCTTTGTAATAGGGTGTTAGGGAGTCTGTTGGTCCCTGTTTATCCTGCTTCCATGTAAGGCCACAGAGAAGGTGCCATTAGAGAGGAAGAGGTCCTCACCAGACACCTAATCTACTACCCATGCCTTGATCTTGGATTACTTAGTCTCCATATCTGTGAGAAATACATTACTATTGCTTATAAATTATCCAATCTAATGCATTTTGTTATAGTAACAGGACTAAACTAAGATCATTTAATCAAAGTGTTCGAGCATATGTCTGCTCACGTCATTGGTGAGTACAATGCTATGCAGCCAAATGGGCAGGTCCTAACTAAAAATTTAAAATAAGAATTTAAAAAGAGCAGATTTATCAGTGATCAACACCAAGTAGGAGAGAGATTTATAGGTTTTAGGCATGCATGCAAGCATGCCTGCTGTGAGTTTCAAGTCACCAGATGTGGGACTCAAACCACACTTGGCCATGTTGGAGTCCGGCACCTTAATTACTACTCTACCTGCTGACCCAAATTTATGCATTATATCAATATGTCAAAGCATATTACTGAAAAGAAACTTAATAATGCTTAGAAAATAAAATAGGAAACAGAATTCCATATTATTTGAGAGAGATATAAGTACATATTATCTAAAATGTTCACTTTTCCATTAAAAAATAAATTAATTAAACTCCTGCACAGAAACAGGAAAATGCAAACCATATTGAGGGGAAAAAATAGTCGGAAGCTGACTGACTCTTCCTAAGTATTGTATTTAGCAAAGGTTTAAAGCAGCTTTTACATAGATTGTTCAAAAAGTTTTCTTTGTCTGTCCGCCCCCCGCCCCCCCGAGGGTGCTAGTGCTTAGCAGAGACAAATACGAAGATAAACAGATAGAGGAACATCTTTAGTTACTGAGTTTTCATTGAGCACACTCCTAGATAATCTGTTGCATCTTTGTGCTTTGATTGGTGCTTGAAATGCCTTCTTTTTGAATGAATTACAGAAGTAGTTGAAACAGAGAAGAGAAAGCATCCTCTAGAGGGAGTAGTCACATTGCAATCCCTTCTTCATCTCTTTCTATTTTCAGGATTTTGGGCACACATGCACATTTGCCAGGCATGTTTCTCACATGGCCAGGTCTGGGACTAAAATCCATACAGCCAGCCATGTGAGATCTGGCTGCCTTAAACACCAGGCCACAGACGTGGCCCCATAAAAGTTTTTTAAACTATGATTTAAAACTGACAAAGGAAAATATAAAGACAATGACTCAACAAATAAAAGGACAAAATGAGAATTCTAGAGCTAAATATTAAAATAATATAATAAAAATGTTTACTAGATAGACCAATAGTGGTTTAATTTGGCAGGAGAATAAGTGAACTTGAAGACAAATCAATAGAAATTATTTAATATAAAAAAAGAAAAAATAAGGACCAGCAGATTGCATAATGGTTACATCGCTGGGAATCCTACGTAGTCGACTGCAGCTTGAGGCTCAGACCTGGTGACTTGAAACGCATGCCAGGAGTGTGTGTATGCATGCCCAAAATATTAAAAGGACAATGGAGGAGAGAGAATTATGGCCTGGCCATCCTCCCTGGGGGGGTGATTTCTAGTCTTCTCCTTCTCTGTCTTTCTCTGTCTCTCTGGTGAGCACATGCACCCTATAGCAAAACAATCTCTATAAAAAAATAGAAAATGATAAAAAACCTCTGAGATTAATGTGTTGATGTGAAAAACATTAACCAAAGCATAATGGAAGTTACCAAAGAGAAGAGAGAAATTGTTCAAGAAAAGATATTTGGAGAGATAATGGCAAAAAGTTTTTTTTTTTTGTTTTTTTTTTTTTTGAGAGGTTTTTTCGCTATAGGGCGTGTGCGCTCGCCAGACAGAGAGAGAGACATAGAGACAGAAAGCAAGAAATCACCCCCCGGGGGGGATGGTCACGCCGCAATCCCTTCTCCTCCATTCTCCTCCTAGGATCTTGGGCACGCACACACACGCGCCCGGCGTGTTTTAAGCCACCGGGTCTGGGACGCGAACCGGCGGTCGACTACGTGGGAGTCCAGCGACATAGCCATTACACTAACTGCTGGTTCCCAAAAAAAAGTTTTCAAAGTAATAAGACACATGCATCTCCAGATCAAGGAAATTAATGAAGCTTCTTTGGGATATACATGATGATATTTCTATCATATCCATTATAATTAAAACACTAAGCCAATGGGACCAGCAGTTGGTGTAATGGCTATGTCGCTGAAATCCCATGTAATCAACTGTGGTTCGAGTCCTGGACCCGGTGGCTTAAACTCATGCCAGGCGTGTGTGCATGCATGCCCAAGATATCAAGAGGAGAATGGAGGGGAAGGGATTGTGGTGTGGCCATCCCCCCTGGGGGGTGAATTCTTGCATTCTGACTCTCTGTCTCTCTTTGTCTTTCTGATGAGTACATGTGCCCTATAGCAAAAACCTCTCCAAAGCAAACAAACAAACAAACAAAAGAAAAAACCCACTGAGCCAAAAAACAAGAGGAAGTCTAAAATGCACCAAAAAAAAAAAAAAAAAAAAAGTGACTTACTGTGTATGGGAAACAATGAAAAGGTCACTGGCTGACTTTCATCATGACCAATGGAGGCTAGCAGTGAAATGATGTAACTAAATGGTAAAAGAAAGAAAACTCAATCAGGAATTCAATATTAGTGAGTCTATTTTACAAAAATAAAGGCAAAGTAAATGCGTTCTTAAAATGTTTTTATTTATTGTTTTTTTGTTTGTTTGTTTTTGTTTTTTCCATGAACAGGAGAGAGGCAGGAACCCTCAACAGGGTTTCACATCACTCTCCACCCCCCGTCACAGCTATCCTGGATCATGGGCAAATATGCTGGTCATGCTCAGTGAGGTTCTGGGCCATGAACATAGGTCCTTCCCATGTGAACCCAGTTGGGCTATTACTGCACCACTGTCTGGTCTCCCTCTCCTCAAAATTTATTGATAAACAAAAATGAAGAGAAATGACTACTTACAGACTTACTCCCTGTAAGATATTTAAGGTACAATACTTCAGAATCCCAGGAAATAAAAGTAGAGAGGAACTCAAACCCACGGGAAGAAATGAAGGCCTCAAAAATAGTAAACAAGAAAGGACCTAGAAATAAACAAAAAAAAAAGGTGCTTGCTTATGTTTATATTAAGTTCTAGTCCAGGGAAAACTTAACTATTATGATAGATGTCAGAATAAATGATAGTTACTATGGTTGGATTAAGAGGAGCAGCTATTAATTAGGAAGGTGCATGGGGAGAGTATCAAGAAATATGAAAATTCTATAGTTCCATTTGGATAGTGAATGCACATAAAAACTATTTGGATGCATACTTAAGGTTTTCTAATTTTTACCCAACATGCACACACACATGTATGTATACATATATATATGTGTGTGTGTATACATACATATATATATATGCACACACGCACATAGACACACACACACACACACACACACACGTGTTCATCAGAGATAAAAAATGAGAATTCACCTCCAAGAAAGAGTGGCCAGGCCACAATCCTGCCTTTTCCCTTTTCTTCTCAGGATTTTGAGCATGCATTCACACACCCGAGCTTATTCTTCAAGTCACCAGGTCTAGGACTCGAACTGTGTGTTCAGCCATGTGGAATCCAGCAGACTTAAACCACTCTGTCATCTGGCTGGACCACGACATACACTTTATCTCAATTAAAAAATGGAAAAGGTCAAATATGGCTTCTTTTAAAGAAATAAAAGAATAAGAATTATTAAATATTTTGAAAATTCAAACTTATTAAATAGAAATATAAAGTGTACCTAGGAAAATGCTAAGAAAACAGGAAATCTGTTAGAGAAAACAGAATTAAAAAAACTTAAATTGATCAAACTTAGCATAGATTTTTATCTCTATTGGTTTCTCTCTAAACAAAGAAGGTAATTTAAGTCGTTTTGATTTTGAGAGGTCCCCACTCTCCCTTTGACATTTTCCACACTGCTGCATGCACCAGGGGATTTGCATATGGTCCTCCAGGGAGATAAAAGTTCAGCTCTGCTCTTCCCTTGACTGATCAAGACTCCTCAGTTAAGCTTCTCAACATGAGGTTCTGTGCTCAGCTCTTGGGACTGCTAATGCTCTGGATCCCTGGTAAGGGCAGAAGGGAGATGAAGGAGAACGGGGTGGGATGGTGAGCTCTGGGGGCCCCACTGCTTCCCGTGTGTTCTGTGCATGTGTTAGGTATACCAGTGTTGTTCTCCAAAATGGGGTATGTGACGTGAAAGTGAGGAAGATTCCAGAAGGCACAAAGACTTATGTTCTGAGGAAGACTCCAGCACAGAAAGATTAGATGGTGTAGGGGCCCCTTTGTGCCTTGCATATCTTGAGCTCTCTTTAGAAATTGGATGGCTTGTATAAAAGTCACACGTACACAAAATAATTTAGCCTTAAATTAATAACAAAAAAGGAAATCATGAAAATGGCTCAGTATTTGTGACCTTGCATGTCTCTCTTATTATATCAGGATCCAGTGGCGATGTCGTGTTGACCCAGACTCCTCTCTCCCTGACCGTCATGCCTGGAGAGCCGGCCTCCCTCTCCTGCAGGTCTAGTCATAGTCTCCTGCATACTGACGGAAACACCTATTTGAGTTGGTATGTGCAAAAGCCAGGCCAGTTTCCACAGCTCCTGATTTATAAGGTTTCCAGTCATGTCTCTGGGGTCTCAGATAGGTTTAGTGGCAGTGGATCAGGGACAGATTTCACACTGAAAATCAGCAGAGTGGAGGCTGAAGATGTTGGAGTTTATCACTGCCAGCAAGCGAGACATACTCCCTCACAGTGATACAGCCCTGAACATAAACCTCCCTGCTGGGTGTGGCCCAGCTGCCCACATGTTTCTTCGCCTGGGGAGCAGCAGGGCAGAGCCTCTGAGTCAGTCTAAGAGGGGGATGTTTTTGAACTCAGGGAACTAGGCTGCTGCTCGGGGCAATGGACTGTAAGTCGAAAGGCTAGACCTCAGATGTAGGCAGGTTCTAACTGAACAAAGATCTGTACTCTGGTCCCAGTAAGCTACATGGTAGCTTTTGGTAGCAGCCTTTGGTAGCAGCAGCAGCAGCAGGTGGGTGTCCAAGTACCTGAGAAGAGACAGACACGGGAATAGCAATAGCAGCAGGAAAGCTCATCCTAAGCTTTTCTGCTTTGTCTATATTCGTTAGTTAAATGTGAGCAGCAGTCCAGCCAAACAATTGACACAGGCTTGTGACAATGCTTGTTGAATACAGCTTGGGGTTTAGCCGTTTGGGGTTATATTTTTCAAAGGAAATTTGATAATATTAAGAAATTGGCAATTTTCCACTTTCCTACCTTACTGTTTTTCCTGTTTACAACTTATCTTTACACTCCATAAAGATGGTGAAATTGGCATTTTATACGAGTTATCCTTAGAGGAAGCAGGCTAATAATGATTAGTTAAAATCTTGCTGTTTGAGCATCCAAACAGATTTCTATAAATTTGTAGCAGATATGTAATCCTCATACAAAAATCTCTGATTCATCTCAATTACTTCTTGCTGAGAAAAGAAGTTCTTCAAATTACAGAAGTTGAGATTTAAAAATTTAAAAAAATTATAAAAAATAACTGGAAGATATAAACCATAGAATGGAGTTTTTCCCAGCAAATACTGGAAAAATACAGAATGATATGTATTTTTCATGCTTTTTGAACTACAGTTAAGAATTTTGGAGTGTGGGGAGACCGCATGAGTGAGAGCACGAGGGGCATGGAGTGGAGATGAGCCGCTGCTGACTTGCGCTGCTCCTTACGTGCGGTGCAGTTGCAGATGTGGGGATCTGGCAGGGGTAACGGGGGAGGGCAGGGGTAACGGGGGAGGGCAGTGGCAGGTAGTTATCGTGAACCCAGAAAGAGGCCAGATGTGTTTCTTTTGTGGAATCAAAGTACTGAAGGGTCCATTGCCTGCTTCCCAGGTTGAGCCTACGTCACTACAAATTTCACGGGCACATAGTACAGGGAGAATGATTACGATCATCAGAAGTTTCACTTCATGCTTACATCTGAACTGACTAAATTTTTCACAGGAGGTTTCTACACACAGCTTTAAATGTTGGTGCCCCTGTGTGTTGTGGGAGAGAACTCAGGTGGGCAAGAACTGTGCCTCTCAAGTGCTTCTGTCCTGGGAGTCCACATTCACACGCAGAATGGCTGTGTGTTGGTCAGCTGTGTGGCTTCTGGGGGTACATTTTGTTCTTCAAACCCCCTGTGGTATTTTAATTTTGTTGTGCTTGTTACTTTATGATTTGTTATTTACATTTAATCATTGTACACCTCTACGATATGTACCATGGCTTTACCCCTGCGGGGTTGTGTTGACTGTTGTAGTCTTTGCCAGAGACTAAGGCCGCTTGCTGCAGGGTCCTGGAGGTGGCAGTTCATGGGGCGCTGTCCTCAGTGCTGACTTCTCTCCACCCTTCCCTTTACCCATTGGCCAGGTTGTCTGCACCGTGATGCCAGCATGGGCCTCATCCAGAGCATTCAGATTGTCTCCGCCACCTATCATTCTCTCCTGGGGCTAAAGGTCCAGGTACTGGACTCTGAAGGTGAGGACGTCTCCCGTCCTCCTGTCCTCTGTAGCCACTGATGAATTTTACCCACTTGACTGTGGCCTCAGTTCAGCAGATCATGGAGGCAGGCTGTGCGTGTGTGTGGCGATGCTCCTGTGTCTGAGCCACCTCAGGGACAACAATAAAACCTGAGAGGAGTTGACTGGGCAGCCCCACTGGGGGCAGCAGAGGTTGTCCTCCCTGGTTGGGCATGTAGGCCTGGTGTTGGCTTCTTGATGTTGACCTCAGAGGATGTGTGGACCGGGCACTTTTAGGTCCCTGCTCCACACACTGTGCTTCCTGTATTCACCAGAGTCCACTATCCACTTGTTCTGGGCCTGGCCCTTCCTTCTAGATGGTCTCTTCCAGTTGAGCTAAGCTGTCTCAGTTACAGCCTGTTCTCTTTATAAATGTAGTAAAGGAAACTTAGTTTTTTGTTGAAGAAAGTATAAGTTGAGAAATGACTTTCCATTCCTGTGTCTGTTAAGTGTAGTTTTTATTTTTGTTTGTTTGTTTTCCTGAGACCCTCCTTCCTACCTCAACTATCCTATACAGTCTTTGATATCTACTCTTGCTGTCTCTGCTATTTTATATTCCAGTTCTTTTCAATTTTAGCCTATAGTGCAGACATTCGGTATACTGAGCAGGGACATACAATGTATGTTCATAGTCTGACTTGCTTCACTTAGCATTACATCTCCCATTGTATATTCATCCTTGCCTGCCATGCAATGTATCTATGCTTTGACAACCTATATCATTTGCTGTAAAGATGTACAGTAATTAAATGAAAATAAAAGTATATATGTAATAAAAAGAAATAAATTTATAAAAGTAACATTTGCATAGACTATTATAAATATACATGTACTGAAAAACCACATCGTATACCACAAACCTGTGCAATTATTGTGGGTAAATTAGAAATTACAATGAAAATTACTTTAAATAAATTTGGGCAAAAATTGGCCTTTCAGATGGGAATCTATCCAAAGTTTAAGTCCAAACCAAGTTTCACCTTGTCTTTGAAACCATTCCTGCAACTCTAAGTCTCTTCCTTTTTTCCCTGTTATTGTGTAGATTAGGGTTTCTAAGCCCACATAGTGTGGATCCATTTGGGGCAGGACAATTCTTTGGGTGTCTGTCCAGTGCATTACAGAATATTTAGCAGTATCTCTGGCCTCCATTGCAGGAGGCTAGCAGCACTCCATAATTCATGGCAGTGAAAAATGTTCCTAGATGTGGCCCAGTGTCCCTAGGGGGAGGTGGACAAACCACTGTTTAGAACATCTACCAGACCCTTCTTCTTCCATTCATTCATTTCCTCTCTGAGACTCCTTTCTGACCTGTGGGATGAGATGGGGTGCTTAGCCAACAGACTAGTAAGGAGAGGAGGACACTGTAAAGTGCTTAGCACCATGCAGGTACTCAGGAATCAAAGTGGGGTGTCCTGGGACCAGTAGTTAGCGTAATGGCTATGTCACTGGACTCCCACATAGTCGACTGCGGTTCGTGTCCTGGACCCGTTGGCTTAAAACTCATGCCGGGCGCGTGTGCGTGCGTGGCCAAGATCCCAAGAGGAGAATGGAGGAGAAGGGATTGCGGTGTGTGTGATCACCCTGGGGGGTGATTTCTTGCTTTCTGTCTCTCTGTCTCTCTCTGTCTGTCTGGTGAGCGCATGCGCCCTATAGCAAAAAAACCTCTCCAAAAAAAAAAAAAAAAAACCTTCAAAAAAAAAGTGGGGTGTTCTGAGCACTTTCTACACATTGGGTTTTGTCCATGTACCAGGGATGCTGCTGAGAAATAAAGGGCCTGGCATCCATCCAGAATTTCAAAGTGGGGAGGGTGGACTTAAATGTAAGTGCTTACATGCATAAAAATCTTGCAAACGTTAAAAATAATTTAATAAATGAAGAGTTATCTGTTGATGATAGTTATATGGTAATGCCTTTGACTTGACTGATGTGCACTGTATTCATGCTGGGAAAAATCATGTTGTACAATGTGAAGACGTACAGAGATTAAATGGAAAGAAAAAAAATGCTGTTTTCTTCTATTTTAAACATATTTTTACCAGAAGGTGTGTGCACTCACCAGGGCAGCAGCCAAGACAGAGACCCTGTGGTATCAGATTTCCCTTAGAAATTCCTCTGCTCCAGGACCCTAGCCCATGGTAGTATTCTGATGAATATCCCAGAAAATGTCAGAAATATTAGGTAGGCTCTGAAATTAACACGTGGATCAAGGTTTTCCCATGCTGGTGTGAGAAATCTCTTTATGAGCTGGGGATTCCGGTAAAGGCTGCTCCGCACTCAGGCCAGCAGAGGTACTCAGGTTATAAGCCAGAACTAACAATATATAGAAGCCCTGACAGGATCTTATTCTAAATGTTGAGGAAGAATAGACATGGAGACTCAAACACCTAGAAAGAATCCATCTACATATGAGGTGGAACCTGCTCGCTTAATTGAAGAGCCTCTGCTCCAAACCTCTCCTTCCAGACTCAAACACCTAGACAGGGTCATAGAAAACCTCAACCCCCACTGAACCTGCTGCACAAAGGGAGAAACTCTCCTTCATAAATCTGAACTCAGATTTCTTTCTGTGATAGCACATTGCAAAACACGGTAGAGGAGAGAAATTGGCACAGAGTACCTCACAGTAAAGGGAAGCATACGAGTTTACAGTTGCAGAAATGTTCTCCAACAAATTAGCCAAAAGTGACTAATTTGTCACTTTTAGTCACCACCAAATGACTAGAAATCAGAGAAGAGAGACAGCAAAGTGAGCAGCAGGGAGAAAGTGTGGCTCATTTCCTCCCACAGCCTCTGAACTCTCAGTTGAAACCCCACAGCTCAGCCCAGGTGCACCTGTTCTTTAGAAACTGGGAGCCCTTTGCAATATCCAGTTCCAAAGACAAATGCACAGGCTGTGTGGTGAATGTCAGGGAAATGGAACTGCAGAGAGACTGAGGATCATCTCCTCCCACACACCTCTGAATGCTTGGTATTAACTCCAAGAAATTAGAGAGAAACAGAAAATCCATCAGATGACCAGAAACCACCACAGCAGCACAAAAAATATGAGAAACCAAGAAAATATCTCTTCCTGAAGGGAAAAGAACAACCTTTCATCATCTACAGACGGTACAATGTAACTTGTGGAAATGTCAGATAAAGAATTCAGAATTTTCTTTTTTTTATTTTTTAGAGGTTTTTGCTATAGGGCACATGCGCTCGCCAGACAGACAGAGAGAGACAGAGAGACAGAAAGCGAGAAATCAACCCCCAGGGGGGATGGCCACACCACAATCCCCTCTCCTCCGTTCTCCTCTCGGGATCTTGGGCACACACGGGGTCTGGGACGCGAACCGCGATCGACTACATGGGAGTCCAGCGACATAGCCATTACGATAACTGCTGGTCCCAAGAATTCAGAATTTGCATAGTGACAAAAGTAATCAAGATGCAAGAAAAGGGAGACAATGAACTCCAGAAGACGCAAGAGAAAAGAGACAATGAGTTCCAGAAGATGAGAAAGTTCTTCCATGAATTGAAAAAAAAAATACACGTTATAAAAAAGAGAATTGAAAAAAAAAATACACATCATAAAAGAATCAAATGGAGCTGTTAGAGATGAAGGCTGTAATACAAGAAATCAAAACCTCCTTAGAAAGTATTGAAAACAGATTAGACCATGCAGAAGATCGAAACTTCGATGCAGAAGACAGAACCTCTGACCTAGAAAAATTCATCAAAAATACTAAGAAAACAAATCCAATAAATAAGGATAATATACAAGAAATACCAGATACCATTAAACACCCAAACATATGGATAATCAGTATCCCAGAAAGTGAAGAAAATAATTAGAAGATTGATAATCAACTCATTGAAATCCTGGAAGAAAACTTTCCAAACCTAGAGAGGCATTCAAATACCCAAGAAATACAAAGGACCCCAAAAAGAAGCAACTCTAGATCTTCCCCAAGGGCACTTCATAGCCAGATTGGCCAAAACCTCAGACAAAGACAAGATACTAAAATTGGCAAGAGAGAAATGTCAAGTTAACTCACAAAGTTTATCCCATCAGGCTAACATCAGACCTCTCATCAGAAACAATGCAAGCAAGAAAAGAATGGGGAAATATATTCAAAGTGTCAAAGGAAAAACAATTTCAACCAAGAATACTATATCTGGCAAGATTATCCTTCATGTGGGAAGAAAAGATAAAAACATTTTCAAATAAATAAAACCGGAAAAAATTTACCAACACCAGAGCTCTTCAAGAAGTTCTGAAGGGAGTGTTATACCAGGAAAACTAAAGAGAGACAGACAGAAATAAGAGAACATAAAACAACCAAGAAGATGGTCAACTTAATGGTAGGGACGAGTCCAGGAATATCAATAACATTGAATGTTAACTTCCAGGATTTAAATGGAAAGATCGGACCACAGTAACAATGTAAATTCAGCACAAGAGATATTAATTACATGAAACTGAACTGGTGAAATAGAATTTTAGGACTTTTGACTAAAACGTTACCGATTTTTTTCTATGCATTTTTTTCCAGATTTAAGGATTTTTGTTTTCTTTTGAGCTGTTGATAGGTTCAGAAATTTGTTAATTTTTTTCTTTTTTGAAGTTGAAACAAACTTTTCTCCCTCCTGACCCCTTTGGAATTGGAAAATATTTGTGAGCATTCTTCATTATTATTATTATTATTATTATTATTATTATTATTTTTGCAAATAAGTTAGTTTAAAGGGGGGAATGGGGGACCAGCAGTTGGTGTAATGGCTATGTTGCTGGACTCCCACGTAGTCGACTGTGGTTCGAGTCCTAGACCTGGTGGCTTAAACTCATGCTGGGCACGTGTGCATGAGTACCCAAGATCCCAAGAGGAGAATGGAGAAGAAGGGATTTCAGCAGGCCATTCCCCCCTGTGGGGTGATTTCTCACTTTCTGTCTTTTCTGTCTCTCTGTCTTTCTGGTGAGCACATGTGCCTTATAGCAAAAACCTCTTGAAAAAAAAAAAAAAAAGGAGGAGGGAAATGGAGAAAGAAAAAATGCTTCAGAAGAAATTACAGTGCACTTGTTACTAGATTTTAGCTTTGCCCATATCTGGTTTTTTGAGTTTTAGTATCTATGTACTGTTTGAACAGAATTCGAACCTTTTTCTGGCTTTAAGTCTTAAGCAACTTTTTTTAACATCTTTTATTTTGATTTATTAAAGCTAAAGCTGCTTTTCTTGAAAATAAATAAAGGAATACATAAAAAATAAATAAAAAACATACCTACTTAATGAATGCAGTAAGCTATCTAGCCTCAGCTAGGTGCTACTTTACAATATACTCATTCTACTCACTGAGTTCTATATGTAAAGTCAGACATGTGTTCATAGATATGCTTATATCAACTGTACTTACTATTAAAAGTATTTAGTTTAATTATGAGCTTTTGTGAATGAATAAAATGTGGAAAGAAAAAAACATGGAAAGCAACTGGGGATAGCAGAGACATTGTGGGAGGAGGGTGGGGAATGGCAGAGGGTGAGAAGGAGGGTATCAAGGGGGAAAAAGAGAAGTAAAATATGTCAGAAACAAGAAATGGAAAATTACTTGTTGAAACTAACATGTATGGTAATACCTTTGATTGAGCCAATATACAGTGTATTCTGGATGGGAAAACTCATTTTGTATGCTGCATTGATACACAGTGAATGAAGGCAAAATAAATAAATTTAAACTAAAAAAAATTAAAAAATAAAAAAAGAATAGTTATGGGCAGAATTTTTCTAAACACCACTCAGAAACAAAGAATTTAGGTTTGTAATCACCAAATGTTTATTGCAGCTCCATTGCAGAGAGTTGAGGTCATGAGGTCTGTCCTAGTCAAGCTAACGTAGTAAAGGAGAGCTTTGGAAAAGTCATCCTGTCCTGAGAATTGATCCAGGAGAGATCATGTGGCTGAATTTTTCTCATTTAACTTCTCCTTAGTGATTCATTTGGTCTCATCATCCACACAAAATAGTTAGAAATTCTTTGATTAATTTGGCATGATGTATATAGTGAGGTAAGTATGATAGAATATTGACCAAATTGCAACAAATCCTTTTTTTTTTTGGAGAGGTTTTTTTGCTATAGGGCGCATGCGCTCGCCAGACAGACAGAGAGAGACAGAGAGACAGAAAGCGAGAAATCACCCCCCAGGGGGGATGGCCACAATGCAGTCCCTTCTCCTCCATTCTTCTCTTGGGATCTTGGGCACGCACTCACACGCGCCCAGCGTGAGTTTTAAGCCACCGGGTCCGGGATGCGAACCGCGGTCGACTACGTGGGAGTCCAGCGACATAGCCATTACACTAACTGCTGGTCCCACAAATCCTTTTACTTGGAATTTCATGTTCATTCCCTGAGGCATACATTTACAAAAGCAACAACCTATTACCTCTCCATCTGTTAAGTGACCGATTATTTTATTTTTTTCTCTGTCAAGTTCTTTTGGCTTGATTGTTCTAGGTTTTTAACTTGTTAGTCCCAAGAAAGATCATTCCTAACGCTTGGTTCTAACATTTCCAGACAGGTAATCTGATGATGCCAGGTAACTCCTAACCAGTCTCACCTCTATGCTGTTACTGGGGAAACTCTGAGGATCAGTACTGGTGGTAAGAGTTACTGTATTCTCTACTGGAGGTAAGGGCTATTGACTTCTCTACATTACCTGGGAAGGAACACCGCAGGATGTCTCCCCCTCCCAGACACTGACCTGGACCACCTCTCCGCACCTTCAGATTTCTGGTGCTCTCTGAAGGGCAAGGCCTGTGCACTGCGTCTGCCCATAGGTCCAGACTTTCACAGTGGGATCTTCTGCCCATGGCTGAGGGCAGCAGGAACCTTATCTCTATTGGTGTTTTTTTCCTAACACAGAAAACATTTCATGTCCCTTTGCTCACAGGGAAGCCTTCCACCCCACCCTCTTCTTGATCTTTCTACACAGCTGTACCCACCAGGGATTTGCATATTGTCCCTTGGGAACTGCTTTCTCTTGTACAGTTGAGATAAAAGCTCAGCTCATATCTTGTCTGGGACCAGCAGTTAGCATAATGGCTTTGTCGCTGAACTCCCATGTAGCCGACCGCGGTTCGAGTTCCGGACCCGGTGACTTAAACTCACGCCAGATGCATGTGCGTGCGTGCCCAAGATCCCGAGAAGGGAACTGAGGAGAAGGGATTGCGGCGTGGCCATCCCTCCTGGGGGGTGATTTTTCGCTTTCTGTCTCTCTGTCTCTGTCTATTTGGCGAGCGCACACGCCCTATAGCAAAAACCTCTCAAAAAAAAAAATCTTGTCTTGACCAATCAGGACTCCTGGTGCAACTTCTCAGCATGAGCTTCCCTGCTCAGCTCCTGGGGCTGCTAAAGTTCTGGATCCCTGGTAAGGACAGAGGAAGGTGAGGAAGGAGGATGGGATGGCGAGCTCTGGGGGCCCTGTTGCTCCTCATGTTTACTCTAATCTTTGTTAGATGCTTATCTCTATGTCCCAGAAGAGGGCTTTTGATATTGTGCCTTGTGATAACTAAGAACCACCTAGAACGAAAAATGACTATTGCTCCAGTGAGGATATTCATAAACAAAGAGATCCCTTGTACCTTGTAAATATAGAGGTCATTGTAGAAAGTTTGCTTTTATTATAGGAATTAAAATTCAAAACAAAAGACTAAACTGAAATAAATAACATAGGGGAAATCATGAAAATTGCTCTTAGTGTTTGCGGGTAACCTTGCACTTCTCCCATTATTTCAGGATCCAGTGGGGACATTGCGATGACCCAGACTCCACTCTCCCTGCCCATCATCCCGGGAGAGCCAGCCTCCATCTCCTGGAGGTCTAACCAGAGCCTTCTATACAGCAATGGAAGCACCCATTTGTATTGTATTGGTACCTGCAGAAGCCAGGCCAGGCTCCACACCTCCTGATCTATTTGGCTTCCAACCGTGCATCTGGAGTTCCAGACAGGTTCAGTGGCAGCAGGTCAGGGACAGATTTCACATTGAAGATCAGCAGGGTGGAGACTGAGGATGTTGGAATTTATTTCTGCATATAAAATATACCAAGTCCTGACACAGTGTTACAGCCCTGAACATAAACCTCCCTGCTTAGAGTGGCCCAGTTGCCCACATGTGCTCTCTGTCTGGGGAGCAGCACAGCAGATCCCCTGTCTGTGTAAGAGGGAGGAGTTGGAGAACTCAGGCCTAGGTTACTGCTGTCTGTGCTGTAAGTGCCCTGGCCAGAGCTCAGGCTGCACACTGAAGGCCCCATCAGCTGCAGTAGACTTGGAATGTCACAAACAAAAGGAAGAATTTAGGTGACCCAAGTGTGTGTGAGCAAGGGATAACGATGGAAGGCAGAGCTAAATGAGGGCTCATTTAAAGCCTCTCTGTCTTGCCACATTTGTCAGTCAACTTAGTCAACAGGCATAACAACTAATTGTTGCAGATTAATGCCAGCAAACGTTGACTCTCTGTTGGAAATTACCAGCTTAGAATATATGATAATGTTTGGTAATATTAGGAAATTGTCATTTTCTCATTCCCCCAACATGCTACTCCTCTTTTAACACTTCCACCAAATTATCCTTTTCATGAATAAGTTTGAGAAGACATTCTGCACAATCTATCCTCAGGAGGAGTTTAGTTGAGAATAATTTGTAAAAATGCTTGATGTTTGAGTATTCAAATAGATTCTCTAAATTCCTAGCAGAGGCAAGATCCTAACACCCAAATCTTTGATTTTTCTCAATTAACTTCTCCCTAGTGAAAAGAGAGTTCTTGAAATTCTAAAATTATGGAGACAGCACATGGCATAGTAGTTATGTTACTAAATTCCCACATGGCTGACCATGGTTCAAGTCCTGGACCCAGTGGCTTGAAAATCATGGCGAATGCATGTGCGTACATGCCTAAGATCCCTGGAGGAGAATGGAGAAGAGACTGTGGCATGGCCATCCCTGCTGGGGAGTGATTTTTCCACTTTCCCTCTCACTGTCTCTCTTTCTGGAGAGCACACACACCTTAAGAAAAAAACCTACAAAAAAATAGAAAATTCTACAAGTATGCTTTGAAAATAAATAGCATTGACTGACAGATGAAGTACATAAAATTTATTCAATACACCACACAAAAAATGCAGAGGTATATGAATTTTTTCTTTCTCTCCCAAATTCTAAAAGATCTTTTTGTAAAAGAGAAAAGAAATTGACATAATGCCAATTGTTCAATTTCCTCAGGTCAGAGTGTCCATGCTTGGATGTGAATGAAAAAAAAAAAAAAAAAACAGAGAAAGTTCCCCACCCCCAGCAATGGTTCAATAGGTTTTCCTTTTGTTTCCCATTCTGTCAGGGTCCTGAGCATGCACTTGTGCCTAGAGTGTAAACTGCCAAGACCAGAAAACAAATCCTGGTCAGCCATGTGGTATCTGGCTTCCTCAGCCCAGGGCTTAACCACTGCACCATGGGACTTAGCCCATAGATTAAACTGCATATTACACTTCTGTCGCACTCATTATGTGTCAGGTATTCCATAGCCATTTGGCTTGTGGCTACTCTATTGAATAGATATAGACAATGTTATTCGTACAAAATATTTGGCCAGTGATGCAGTCAGGGCAGTGTGCAGTCAGGGCACAGGCTTCACCCACTGTGGGTCCTGAGAGATGGAGGCCCTGACGCTTCCTAGGCTAGAGTAGTTGGTGTAGTTTCAGAGCCAACTCTGGAAGGAACTATCAGACAGGAGAAATGAGTCTGCATGGACAGATCTAGAACAGAAGCCCAATCCCTGCCCTTAGTGCCCTGCAGGGCCTTTCGTGGTCTATCCTGTCCTCTAGCATCTTTGGCATCTCACACGGACTTCAGAATTTACCCTTCGACTGCCTGTAACCAATATGGCTTATCTGAAATCTTGGTTGCCTATTAGTTTTTTGTCCTCAACTAGGAAATAGGATTATTGAGGAGAGGGGTCCCCTGAGCTCCCTGTGTGACTGTAGTGATGAACAACTCCATAGGATCAGCTTCATGAACAGGCTGAAAAGAATCCGTCTAAGGAGCATTGAAAGGACTATCACCTGCTGTGTCACAAAATGGCCACTAGGTGGCAAACAAACCCAATGATAAACAGAAGCATCCTGGCGAAGTAGTAGAGTGGTTCTACCCCATTGTGAACACAGGTTCCTCAGGGCTTGACGGGGGTGTCTGATGTTCCCAGGGACACCTGCCTGTGTTCCGAGTGATGGGAAAACCTGCTCTGCACTCTGCTGGTGGCATGGTGGTTAAGGGCGCTGGACTCACACATGGCTGGTCACAGTTCAAGTCTTGGACCTGGCAGCTTGCTTTCTCACTTTCTTCTCTCTCTGTCTCCTCTTTGTCCCTCTCTGGTCAAATTAAATAAATAAATGAATAAAGTTAAATAAAAATAATTATAAATAAAAAAGAAGTAGTAGAGTGGTTCTACCCCATTATGAACACAGGTTCCTCAGGGCTTGACGGGGGTGTCTGATGTTCCCAGGGACACCTGCCTGTGTTCCGAGTGATGGGAAAACCTGCTCTGCACTCTGTTCTGAGCCTGGAAGCCTGGCCATGCCCTTCCCTTCAAGGTTGGCTTCTTCCTCCAAGTCCATGCTCTGTGGACTGAATTGTGTTCCCTAAGTCCTGTGTGAAGGACTAGCCCCAACTGTTGTATTCAGAGAAAGAACTTCACGATAAGCAGAGTAATGCAGTCATCAGTGATGATCCTCACCCTATAGCATTAGCATCCCTCTGAGAAAAAGAGGGGGCACCAGGAGTCCTGATTGGTCCTCCAGCTGGATGCGAATGTGAGAGTGAGCCCACAGAAACCACTGAGCCACCTTTAGAGTGAGGAGAAATAAGCAATCCTTGAATTTATTTTATGTTTCTGTGTGCACAGTTGTGCTTCAGTACATAATGAAAATGTCAATCAGTCCAATTCATTTAAAACATCTGTGTAGATCATAACAAGACTCCCATTCCTTTCTGCCTTCTCTTCTGTGTAGATCTGGTTTCAATGTGAGGCAACAGCTTTTCAATACACTGCTGCTTCACCAGGTCAGAAACACATACTGAGAAGATGAGCATCTGCACAGTGGGCTCCTCACCCCTCTCAGCTGTGCTCCCACAGGAGCAGGTGTCTTGGTGTAAGGCAGGTATCTCCATCCCAGAAAGGGTATTTCTGTTTGAGAACCTGTCATCATGAGAGGCTGGCTGAGGTGCTGATGTAAGTCACTCCAGCTTCCACTCTATGGATGGTGAGGGAGAAGTCAAAACCAGAGCCACTTCCCCAGACCTGGATAGGGGTCCAGCAACCAGGGAAGAAGCTTCAAGGATGAGCAGCCTGGGTGCCACTTGGGGCTTCTGTTGTCACTAGGCAATGGAGTTTCGTGCATCTGTGCTCCTTCTGCAGGTAGTGGGGACAAAGTTACCCCAGATGATGTTGGGTCTTGGGACATTGAATCAGGATGATCTGCTCCTGCAGCCTGCAAGGACACCCCAGCCAGGTGCTCAAGGGTCGTTTCTTTCACTGGGTTAAAAGAGACGAGCCATGCTCATTGAAAGGATTACACCATGCTTAATTATGACAGAAGTTAATATTCCTGGTCGTCTCACACTTCCCTGTGTATAAGAAGACAGAAGTGGCTACTGATGTACCCTCAAGCACGGGACAAGCCATGAAAGAGGACACAAATATGGTATAGCCCCACAGAGGGGCCAGTGGGCAGGTCCATCTTTCATAGATTGAACAGAGCCCTGTTGAGCCTCTAATGAGGGGTGGCAATGGGGTAGGAGTATGGATGGGGTGCTTCTTTGTCCTCAGGAAGGCAGAGGACAGGATAAATGTTATTTGTGCATCTGCTTCACTGTTGGCCTTGTACTCTGTGTCTCAGGTTACAAGTGAAAGTTAAAGAAAAACAACTTTCGGGGCCAGCAGTTGGCTTAATGGCTATGTCGCTAAACTCCCATGTGGTTGACCATGGTTCGAGTCCTGGACCAGGTGGCTTAAAATCACGCCGGGCACGTGTGTGTGCATGCCCAAGATCCTGAGAGGAGAATGGAGGAGAAGGGATTTAGGCATGGCTATTCCCCCTGGGGGGTTATTTCTCGCTTTCTATTTCTCTGTCTCCGTCTTTCTGACTAGTACATGGGCAAAAACCTCTCCAAAAAAGAAAAGAAAACAAAAAAACCCAACAACTTTCCATACTACACTGTAATTTTGAAAGCACAGTTGAGCACATTATCTTGTGTCTGGCTAAAGTTTCAGCTCAAGATCTGCAGTGGGAAATGTGCTTGCCTTGAAAGTCCATAACCAGGAGGCAGAGGAGCAGGGCCAGGAAGTTCATCTTGGCTTGTCTACAGAATGTTGCTTCTGCTCTAAGGTCAAGGGCATAGGTATTGTGCAGGTAGTAAATGTCAGGATTGCTGTAGAATTGAAGCCCACATCCCCAGGCTTAAATAAGAAAAGATCTCCTTGGAGTAGACTTGCATGCCTGATTGCCCTCTCCATAGCATTCCTCCAAGGTCTGCCTAGTGTTGGCTGGCTTTCTCCAAACCTCAGCTTTGAACAGTTGACTCAGAAAGTCTAAGTGCCTCTGGTTCCACAGAGGATGAGGCTGAACTGTGTAGAATAGTGATGTTTTCCCATTCCCAGGGTTCCTTTCTAGATGATGAGACTGAGTTCACCCAGAGACAGCCAGGTATCGGCAGAGTGGTTAGTAGACATTATTTCATTGCTATAGAGATGAAGAGATTCTTCTGTTTTTGCTCTAATTATATGCCAATTTACCCATTATTATAAGTTAAGATCAAGCAGTTAAGAAGGGACAAGTAAACCTGAGCTCCTATGACAATTTCTGAGGCCTAGTGGCCTCCTTCATCATTGCTATCTGTTAAAAAGAGAGAGAGCTCTCTGAATCCATGTAACTTGCCTTGGCAGGGACAGATGCAAGAACTAGGTAGGAAAGTGGATCTTCCTAACAGCCCTCAGCATTAGCTGAGATTGGGTAAGAACACTGAGGCAGGGAACCAGCAGTTAGTGTAATGGCTATGTCGCTGGACTCCCACGTAGTTGACCGTGGTTCGAGTCCCGGACCCGGTGGCTTAAACTCACGCCAGGCGCATGTGAGTGCGTGCCCAAGATCCCGAGAGGAGAATGGAGGAGAAGGGATTGCGGCGTGACCATCCCCCCTGGGGGTTGATTTCTCGCTTTCTATCTCTCTGTCTCTCTCTGTCTGTCTGGCGAGCGCATGCACCCTATAGCAAAAAACCTCTCCAAAAAAAAAAAAAAAAAAGAACACTGAGGCAATCACTTGATTTTTGTGTTCCATATCAAAGAGACAATTGAATATTATAGTCATAATTTAGGAAATTTGAGGATTTCACCAACTTCTCAGCTAAGATATAGCTAGAAAATTGATTTGCAGAAGCTGAATGGTGAATATGTGAAATCCCGATGCTCTGCTAGGCTGACCTGTGTGGTAAGGTTCTAGGTTTATGTGTAGAGACTCCTTGACTATGCCAGACATGTGTGTGCCCGTGATCTGAGACTAGCTGAATCTAAGGGTGTATCTAAGAATCAGAACCCAGTTGGGAGAGCTGTCTCTCTGTCTGTCATGAAGGAAATAAACAACTTTTAAAATTTTTATTTTTAAGGCTAGTACGTGGCAGGATGAATGAGGTGTTGTACTCCCACATGGCCGACCACAGTTCGATTCCCAGACCTGGAAGCTTGCAGCTCACAGCAGACACATGTGCGTGTATCCCCCAGATACCAGAAGGATAATGGAAAAGAAGGGATCATGGAGTGGACATCCCCTGGGTAGGGGGTGGGGGTGATTTCTCACTTTCCCTCTCACTATCTCTTTCTACCTCTCTGGCAAGCACACACAATCTAAGGGGGAAAAAAAGTCTTAAGAGAAATTTATTTTTATATAAAGATTTAAAAAAACATTCCAAAGGTCTTATATGCTAAGGTAATATATATATATATATATATATATATATATATATATATATATAACTATTATTGTGGTCTGTTTTAATTGTGGATGATTGTGTCACCCCAGAGAGCCTGTATCAAATGCATCATCTACCATGAATGAAAAGGGTTAACATGGGAGGCAAAGATGGATCCTATTGGCAAAGGGGCTACTGACCCTTCATGAGGGCTGGGAACACAGACTCTGAGACTATCAAAGATCCAGACCATGACAGCATATGACCATGCTCTGGAAACAGCTGATCCCCAGCTGAGGGCTGGCTCTGCCTGTGCCCTAGTTTGTGCAGTGTCATGTGTAACAAAGCAGATCATGTGTGACAACAGAAAAGGCCCTCCTGCGTGGGCCTCTGTGGACTCTGAACCCATGACATAGCTGGTGCTGGGTGCAATTAAGGAAGTTTGGTGAATTCTGATCATGAAGGAGGGAAGGAGAGAAGATGCAGAGGGATTGTTGCATGTGAGTCTTGTCCTGCTGTCTCTAATATGGACCTCATGGGGGCAAACCTTCTTATTGGAGACTCCTTTGATTTAAGCAGAACAGCTGCTTAAATCTAATCTGAGAGTGACCAGTAAAGAGAAATGAAATATATCTTGAATTTTCTAAATTTTCCTTACCATCAAAAGGGAGAAGTGATAAGTATTTTGAGTAGAAATATCCTCTAAGAATTAGGATTTATCCACTCTTAGATTAGACCCACCATAGATAAGAATTATCATTTATAAAGGGAGCTCTGGGAAGAAGGGACGGGAGATAGAATTGAATGATGGCTGATAAAAGACACACTAGTAAGCCAGCTACCACCAAGGATAACTAGAGGTCAAGTTCATGGGGAAACATGGGCCAGATTCTCTGGGCCACTCCTTCTGAGAGGTGAGGGAGCTGGGTTATGTACCTACCACCTTGCAGGGCCTGTGGTCTGCCCTGGGTCCAGGCAGAGTTGCCTTCCTCAGATTCAGAGAGAGCATAGAGACAGCCATGGCTGGTGGACGTCACTGGAATACAGTGAAAGGAAAAGACCAAAGCTATCTACAGTTATTGCTGATCTATCCCCAAAAAGTGTGAACTTTCAATGTGGACTTTCATATCACTAAAACAGTCCTAGGAGGCTGATTGCTAGCAAGTTCTTCTGGCACTCAGGCTCCCTGGGAAGCAGCAGAGAGTTCACACACAGAACACAGCACTCGGCTTTGTCTTCTCAGAGTAATGCACACAGGAGTCACACCAGAGTCCCCAGGCTACAGGGTTCTGGTGCCAAAGTAGTTGGTTCCCCTGCCAATGAACTGGGCCAGTTGTACTGGGCAAAGACAGATGTAAGACATAGGGGGTTATTCCTTTTTCTATTTAACTTAATTAATTAATTAACTTCTTTATTATAATTTGACCAGAGAGGGACAGTGAGAGAATGATGAGAGAGAGAGAGGCAGAGAGAGAGAGACAGAGAGAGAGAAAGCAAGGTGCCAGGTTCAGGACTTGAACCATGGTTGACCGTGTGGGAGTCCAGCACCCTTAACCATCATGCCACCTTCTGGCCTCAAATAGGGGGTTATTCTATGTCCCTATTTTACCCAAATTCAAGATATTTTTCCATGTGTATCTGAGCTGATTTGACAATAAATAGAGATCCTTTCTCTTAGAAATGCAGGCAGGAAGGCTACCCTCTGGGTAATTGTGACCTAGCCACCCTCACTAAGGGGAGAGGACTTATTGAAATGCCCTTACCCAGGTTTCCCTCTCTCTTGCTCTCCATAAAACCAGGACTCAGAGGAGCTGTACCTGAGCCTCCAGGAACATGCAGGCAGGGATGAGTTCAGAGCAGTTTCCAGGTGATGCGGTCTTGTCCTTCTTCCTATTGGGACAAGATTGATTCTAGGGACCTGGTCTGATCCAAGGTTTCAAGATTACCCTAATTCAGGCTTGTATGGTTAGAAGAAAAGAACAGTGACTTTATTGATGGAATGAGGTCTGGCACCACTAGTCAGCCATTCACCAGGATGAGCCCTGGGAGTAATACTAGAGAGCAGAACAGGGAAGAATATAGTGGTTCCTACACCAAGAACACAGGTTGGGACCAGCAGTTAGCGTAATGGCTATGTCGCTGGACTCCCACGTAGTCGACCACAGTTCGAGTCCCGGACTGGGTGGCTTAAACTTACGCCGGACCGTGTGCGTGCGTGCCCAAGATCCCAAGAGGAGAATGGAGGAGAAGGGATTGCAGCGTGGGCATTCCCTCTGGGGGGTGATTTCTCACTTTCTATCTCTCTGTCTCTCTCTGTCTGTCTGGTGAGCGCACGCGCCCTATAGCAAAAAAAAAAAAAAAAAAAAAAAAAACCAAAAAGAAAAAACACTCAAAAAAAAAAAAAAAAAAAAAAAAAAAAGGACACAGGTGCTCCCACTTAGACCCGAGGAGTAGGAGCCTGGAGCCTTGAATAATGGTGGATCTGTGAGTGACCCACGCATTGGAGAAACTTATATTGTCTTTATGGATCTTCAGTAAGTTGCTTGACCTTATGCTGATAAAAACAGTAGTGTAAGGTCATTACAAAATACTTCTGAATATATGAAACACAGTCCTGAAGTCCTGATAAAATCTTTTTATTTATTTTTTTAGTAAAGAGACAACTGTATACTCATAGAAATAATGAGTACAGCTCAAAGATTTTCTTACCCTGAACCCTAAGCCATTTGGGAATAACTTGAAGACTTTATAGCTCCACCCTCTGATACTTTACTATGTATTCTCTACAAACAAGGACGGTCTATAGAATTCAAATACAACTATAATATACCACTGTATCTAATTGTTGGGTCCATTTCGGGTTTTCATAATTGCAAAATATGTCTTCTAAAAAAATGTCCTAAATGTTCTAAACACATTCTCTGCAGGCAAATCTATGCTGCCCTGACCTAAACTAGGACTGCTAGAGTCCTTGGGCCTGGGTTGAGATCCTGAGATGACCAGCCCTGCAACTGCACCTAGCCCCACCTCTTCTCCTGCTCATTTGCATGCTCCCAGGGCACAACCCACGGCCTGAAGACTTATTAATAGGCTGGTCATAGCCTGTGCAGGGTCAGTCCCCGTCAGGACACAGCATGGACATGAGGGTCCCCGCTCAGCTCCTGGGGCTCCTGCTGCTCTGGCTCCCAGGTAAGGAAGGAGAACCCCAGGATTCCCTCAGGACAGTGTGGTTAGTGCTGCTGGCCCTTCAGGGAAGTCCTCTCATAACACGATTAACTGTGTGGATATTTGCTTTTCTGTTTCCACTCTCAGGTACCAGGTGTGACATCCAGATGACCCAGTCTCCATCCTCCCTGTCTGCATCTCTAGGAGAGAGAGTCACCATCACTTGCCGGGCGAGTCAGGGCATTAGCAAGTGGTTAGCCTGGTATCAGCAGAAACCAAGGAAAGCTCCTAAACTCCTAATTTATGAAGCTTCCAAACTGCATACTGGGGTCCCCTCGAGGTTCAGTGGCAGTGGGTCTGGAACAGATTTCACTCTCACCATCAGCAGCCTGGAGTCTGAAGATTTTGGAGATTATTACTGTCAACAGTATGACAATACCCCTTCCACGGTGTTACAAGCCCGAACATAAACCACTAAGAAAGGCAGATGTGTGAGGCTGGGCTGCCACAGCTGCTCCTCCTGGGGCCTCCATCTGCCGAGGGTGTTTCTCAGATGCAGCCAGGCTTTGCAGTCACTGGAAAGTTTTGGTAGAGGGGCCCCGGAGGCTCTTCTGCACCCCAGCTCTCCTTCCTCTTCCTTCTCAGCCCCAGCAACAGACATGACAATGCCTCTCCTAATTTCATTAAGGACACAGATGATTACACTTGCAGCATCACTTGGTATTCATACAGCCAAAGGGAAGCCACTGTAGTCGTTCCAAGCAGGAGTTGTTGTAATACTGAAAATCAGTCTCAGATGCAACTTTTCTAAGCCTATGGTAGGTTTTCCATTCTCTTTTTCTTTCTTTTTTTCATTTTCCTTAAAAGTTAAATTCTTTACTACTCAAAATTTGTCCTGAATTCAGAAGCACCTTCAGTATTTCTGAGAGCACATTAGAAGTAAAAAAATAGTAGATGAACCTGAGAACTACTGAGTGAGCGCCTGCATTTTAATACAATAAGAAGATTTATATAAGGTCTAAAAACTATGATTTAAGGGTTGGTTACCTTAGATAAAAAATTTTTTTTCTCCATTTGGACCATTTAAAAAACTTCTTTTTAAAGCTAAATGTTCAAAATGCACCTCATTTATTTTCTAATCATTTGAGCCTTCCATCTGAAAATGTTTCAAAGATTGTAAAATTTGAAAAATATTATCATCTTTCTATGGAATAATCCAGAATTTTAATATTAAAAAGGAGTAAAGTTTTCTAAAACTTTGAGAAATTACCAAGATAAAAAAATATCAAAAGTGTATTTACCTGTGTCAGAGATTATTAAACGTATATTCAGTTTGTGGATGTTATTTACTCCTGCGACCTTCCATGAAAAGGTTTTGAAAACAAAACTAAATATTCAGTGGTATGAGGCATTGAATTTGAAGTGGCTGGTTAGCAATCATTATTGTGCAAAAATTGACTAGTACAATATTTACACATCTACCCATATAGATTTTATTAAAACTGATGCCATAAATATTTGATGATGACTTTATAAAGAAATTAAGAAGAAATAGACATGATGGCAGACTAGCAACACTCAGTGGTATTCTTCCCTATCAAGAAAGTTTTAGAAAAATAAGTGCAGGGGGGATAATTGGTGACATTCTGAGCAAAGGAAGAAGGAATTAGCATTTGAACCCAGCAAGGCTCCAAGGCGAAGGCTCTCAGACACAGAGACTCAAGATAAAGACAGAAACGAGACCAAGTACCAGACCACAAGTGTCCTGGGCACACTGGGAGTTCTGATCTGTGGAGAATAGTTGACTGGAATTGGCACACTGAGGGGTCAGAGCCTGGGTCCTGCCATCTGTGCAGTTGTGGCTTTCCTGGTGCCTGCCCTGCTGGGACTGAGTATTGTCTTTACTACATTTTACAACACATGAGGTAGTTCCAAAGGCCTTTGGGAAAGATCATTAAACCTCCTAGGATAGTTGTGTCTGGAAGATGTATTTCTGATCAATTCCTCTTTTCAACCAGGTACAATTATGCACTAGCAAGGATGTCTAGACACATGGAGAAAGAAATAGAAATGGGATCACAGGCTTGTGCCGAACACCATCTGGACAGACCATGACATGGGTGAGGCAGGAGGACACAGGGATTAAATTCTGTGACCACAGGACAGAAATTCTCTCAGGCTGAGCTAACACCCTCTTCAGACCTCCTGGCATGAGCTGCTCCAGTGCCAAGCAGAGGAGGCAGATGGACTCTGCTGCTGGAAGTCTGACTTGCCCTGCCCCAGCTGCTTGGCATGGACCTCTCAGTCCACCATGGGCAGAGCCCCCATCAAAGCCTGGGTCAGAGCGCTGGGGAAGAGCTGCCTCAGTCAGGGCTTGCAGTGAACCATGGAAACTCAGCTCTACTTCTATGTCTCCTCTTACTCGGACTTCCAGTAAGAGGAGGTTATGATGGTTCTGCACATCCATGACAACTTTCTTGATGTTGTTAGGTCCCATGACTCATCACCTCTGTTCAGCAATAATAATAATAATTAAAGACTGATTTAGATCCACGGTCTTAACTGCAAGACAATGGGTACTATCCAGACTACATGGGTGATTCTTGTGTTTAGTTTTCAAACTCAAATACTGCCAGATCTCATGATGACAGACTTCAGCTTCCTGGTTCTCATCTATGGGTGAAAAAACCCCTCTCACTTGCAGGGCCAGTCAGTTTGGGCAGCTATTTGGGGTGGTAACAGCAGCAACCTTAGAAGGCCCCCCAGGCACCTCACCATCTGATCTGGGACATATCAATCTTAACATATTCAAATATAATTCAAATTTATACAAAGTGAATTCTAATGAGATAAAGATTTCTCTTTTTTTTTTTCCAGGTTTCTAAATTTTATTGCAAGTACTATGAATTTGCTAAATGAATTTGATAAAGTGTTAAATACTTGGGACCAGCAGTTAGCATAATGGCTATGTCGCTGGACTCCCACGTAGTCGACCGTGGTTCGTGTCCCGGACCCAGTGGCTTAAAACTCACCCTGGGCGCATGTGCGTGCGTGCCCAAGATCCCTAGAGGAGAATGGAGGAGAAGGGATTGCGGCGTGGCCATCCCCCCTGGGTGGGTGATTTCTCACTTTCTATCTCTCTGTCTCTCTCTGTCTGTCTGGCGAGCGCATGCGCCCTAAAGCAAAAAACCTCTCAAAAAAAAAAAAAAAAAAAACTTATACATTTGGGAGTGGGAAGTCCTGTAACTTGCTTTGAAACAGTAAGAAATAGCTAACATGATAGGCTATCACTCCCAGATGACGTCACCTTATGTGAGACTTCACCTTACTAGTGAACTCACTGTGGAGACTCTCAGTCGCTGAGAGTGGCCTCCATCTGACAGCCAGCAGTAAATTGGAGACCTTACAGCCACAATGATATGACTTTTACAATGAACCTGAGTGAGTGTGGACGCAAATCCAGTCAAGCCTTCAGATAAAAGCAGTTCCTCGGGACCAGCAGTTATTGTAATGGCTATGTCACTGGACTCCCATGTAGTCGACCATGGTTCGAGTCCTGGACCCGATGGCTTAAACTCATGCCGGGCACGTGTGCGTGCATGCCCAAGATCCCGAGAGGAGAATGGAGGAGAAGGGATTGCGGCGTGGCCATCCTCCCTGGGGGGTGATTTCTGGCTTTCTGTCTCTCTGTCTGTCTGGCAAGCGCACGCGCCCTACAGCAAAAAACTCTCAAAAGAAAAAAAAAAAAGATAAAAGCAGCTCCTCAGCTGACATCCTGATTACATCTTTACAGAGAATCAATTAAGAGACATACCCAACTCCTGACCTACAAAAATCAGGATAATACACATTTGTTCTTTTAGGCCATTTGATTTTGGTAGTTTGTTAAGCAACAATAAATAATCAACACAACTTTAATCAAAATAAATACAAAAAAAATTTTTCAATGGGCACTGCAGTGGATAAAATAAAAGTCTTATTTTTCATCCCTAAGACAAAGTCACTAAGATGAAAGAGTTCACAATCTAGATGGAAATATTACACAAAATTAAATAACATTTTATGATAACTGAGCATTAACATAGGGTATCTTATGATCAATTACCAAATAAATGAGGCAGTATAAGCTCTCTAAACCATTGTTCAAAGAGAAATCACTGGGGACCAGCAGTTAGCATAATGGCTATGTCGCTGGACTCCCACGTAGTTGACCGCGGATCGAGTCACGGACCCGGAAGCTTAAAACTCACGCTGGGCGCGTGTGCGTGCGTGCCTAAGGTCCTGAGAGAAGAATGGAGGAAAAGGGATTGTGGCGTGGCCATCCCCCCTGGGGGGTGATTTCTGGCTTTCTGTCTCTCTGTCTCTCTCGGTCTGGTGAGCGCATGCGCCCTATCTCTCTCGGTCTGGTGAGCTCATGCGCCCTATAGCAAAAACCTCTCAAAAAAAACAAAAAAAAAAAAAGAGAAATCACTGGGTCCCAGAAAGAGTTTATGACAGAAGTAAAGGGAGTCCCACAGTTCTTGCAGGATAAATAAGACTTGCTTTGACAGAGAGGAGGTATAACACATTTGATACAGGAGATATAACTTCCTTAGAAAACAGTGAACACCCTCTGATCTTTGTAGAATGGAATTGCCATTTCCATGAGATCAACAGTTAAATGATCCAACAATTAGAAGACTTTAGCATGTTACTTTCACTCTGAAATGAAATATAATTTCTATATGACTTGATTCCTGCTTTAATGTTGTGCTTATTGCTCCTATATATATTTCTTCTATATATTTATAAGCCAAGTCAAACATACTGATGCAGGAACTTGGAATGATCAGGTTCAACACCAGAGCTGAATCCAGAGCTATAAGCTGACCAGGTTCTTGGCTCATGCTTGTGAAGAATTAAGAGATGTGAGCATAGGAAAGGGATAGCAAAGTGGAGTTTATTAAGAGAGGTGAAGAGAAACAAAGCTCCCAAGCAGGGAGAGATCCTAGGAATGGGTTGCTAATGAGGAGCTGGGGCAAGGGGTTTTTATCCCAGCAAGGAGGGACTTGTGTAAGCATTCCCCTCATGGGGCTGCATGTCAAATGATTCATCATCCTCCTATTTGGGAATAGGCTCACAAATCATAAGAGTTTAGACTAAATGACCTTAATTAATTAACATTCAGTACATCTTTGTCTGAGGTCTGTGGCCCATAAAGTTTCTAGTTTCTATCAAGTTTTCTACAAGTCTAAGACAAAGCTTTGTTCTTTGATGTAAGTTTTTTCTTTGTGCTTCTAAATTTTAATCTTATATAGACCCTCTTATCTTCCAGGTGCAAGCGTGTATGTCATGTTTCCCATTTCTCAAATGATAGCTCATGGCAACTTATTTATTTTTTTCTGAGAGATTTTTGCTATAGGGTATGTGTCCTTGCCAGAGAGACAGGGAGAGACAGAGAGACAGAAAGCATAAAATCACCCCCTACCCAGTGGGGATGGCCATGCCATAATTCCTTCTCTTCCATTCTCCTCTTGGGATTTTGAGCACACATGCCTAGCGTGAGTTTCAACCCTCTTGGTCCAACACTTGAACCATAGCTGGCCATGTGGGAGTCCAGTGATGTAACCATTACATCATGTGCTGGTCCCAATGGCAAGGTATCTTTGCTCTCTTGTTCTCCAGACCAAGAGAGACTACACTCTTTGTTTAGAATGTAGCACTGATTTGTCAGTTTTAGTTATCATTATTTGAGCAGGCTGTAAGCGGCTCTGGCTGTAAATAGTTCTCTGTGTGAACAACCAGTGAGAGTTAATAATTGATTTCCAGTGAGAGCAGTGAAAGACTTTTATTAAAAGTTGACCATAGTGACTCCATCTTATAAGTGGGCTCCATCACATGGGTCTATACACTAACTATATATGTGTGTGTGTACCTACCTCCTACCTCAATTCTATGACCAGCACATTAAACTTTAGTACAGAATGCCATAGTTTCCTCTTGGTAATCTTGCAGAGTCCTTTGTTACAATTTCTGTTTTCAGTTAATGAGCATTTTACACAGGCCTTTTTTTTTTTTTTCCTATGTGACAGATTTGGGTATATAGTTTTAAGTTCTCATGTTATCTTGCCTGGTTTGACATGAAGGCAATTCTATCCCTCTCGAGTGGTTCTGGATGTACTTACTCCTCTCCTGTTTTCTGGATAAATAGGTGTGGTATTATTTCTTTATTACATAGTTAATAGAAATCATTGGTAAAGTTTTCTGTGTCTGAAGTTTTTCTCATGGAAAAGTTTTAAATTATAAAGTGAATGTTTTCAGATAGATTTAGTGTAATTTCCATAAATATTTTATCTTGTGTCAGTTTCAGTAAATTTTCTTTGAAAAATAATTTGTCTATTTTATTTAAATTATAAAATATATGGTCCCAATGTCAATCATAATCTTTTGTATTTTTAATATCTTTATTTTATGTAAAAGTCCCCCCTTTATTCCTCATATTGGTATTTAATGCTTTTGTTCTTTTGTTTTTTTTTTGTTTGTTTAGTGTAACTAGAAGTAAATTAGGTGTATTGAGCAAAGAATTACTATTAAGAATTACTATTAATTATCTAGCAAAGAATTATCTACTAATTATTTAGTTTCATTTATTTACTTTGTAATCCTGTTTTACACAATACACATTTTTTCTCATGTTTAATTCTTCTTTTCTTTCTTCTGAGGTTAAGTTTAACATACATTTTTCCCTCTTTGTTTCCTAAGGTGTAAGTACAAATTATTATTTTTAAATTTTTATTAATTTTGAATATAAACATGTAAAAGTAAAAATTTTACTGTGTTATCTTAATTGTTTTCCACAAATTTGGAAAAACTGTGCTTTTCTTATCTTTCACTTCATTCTTGGCAAATAGTTCCAGTTGATTTAGTAATATTAAGCAATTAATAGTTTTCTGTCTTTTATCAAGGGCTGAAAGAAGTTTTTTAAAACTCCAACTACCTTTCTCAAAATTGAAAATGCAGCAAACCAGGATTTTATTTTTCTGCAGAGCTGGTAATTAAACATTTACTTGGACAGTGATATTGCAATGCAGGTTATTGTTTCTTTATCAATCTCTCTTTTTTTTTTTTTTTTTTTTTTTTTTTTTCTGTATCTGTACCACTACTTTCTTACTACTAGGTCATTAGATTCCCAGGTAATTCTGTAACCTGTATTGATGCCTACAACTATGTACATCACGTGCTTCTCTAGCCTCTGTTTGTTTCTAGGCACCTCATTCTCAGAGAGACCGAGTGAGACTCCGAGAGGACACTTGTATTCTAGCCTCCTATTTGGAGAAAGCAGTGGGAACTGCCAGGCCTTCACTGCCCTGAAACAGTCCATAGTGAAGAGATGTCACCACCCTTGCTGTTGCTGGATGTTACCACCTCAGGAGAGGACGTAGGAACAATAGACACAGATCACAAGAAACTTGTCAGTCTGAACATTTTGTAACATCTTCATAGCTCTTCCCTTATTTTTTTGTTAATTGCCACAGTGTATATGCAATCAGCAGACAGAGAGGGAGGGGGAGAGAGAGAGAGAGCGAGCGCACCCATGATGGGCCATGGTTATGCTGCAATTACTTCTCCATTTCCCCATCACATTAGGATTTTGAACACACATGCACATATGCCCCACGGTGTTTTTTGAGCTGCCAGGTCAGGATTTGACTGCGGTCAGTGTGTCGGGGTGGGGCGGGGAATCCAACTCCCTATGCACAGGGCTTACCCACTGCACTACCGGGTGAGCACACACATAGTTTTCTTTTCAGATAGTCTGTTAAATTCTATAGAGATTAAGATTTAATCACATAGTCCAAAACTTAATTCAATTTTAATATTCATAATAAAAGAGGGTTCGTTTTCATTCAGCAGTTCTTCATATAAAACACATTCTTCAAATTAAATGATCTAAAAGATCTAGGACTGTATGGTGGCTACCCCAATCATATCCTTTTATAGGATGAAAGATCCACTGCTTCTCTCACCCTCTTGAATTTGTAGGAAAATCTAAAAATAAAACAAACAAACAAAAATAAAATAAAACAACCAATTCTTTAAAAATAATTCTCTATTGAGAGGAACTACATACAACCTACATCTTTTCCTTCCTTACACAGGCTGCCAAACTGATGATGTATTTATTCCCTGGACATTGTTTCTTTACTGTCCTCTACAGACCACATGTCTTCAGTAGTCAGCTAAGCCAAGGCTTCCCCAGAGGCCACCGTGAGGCACTCAGGCATAAGAGGCAGGGACCATGGCCCTTGGGGGCTCTGAGCAAGAAGCAGCTGGGCTCTGAGGAGAAGGAGGTTTTGTTCCAGTCTGTTGCACTGTGGATGGATACACTTGACTACTGGTCATCAGCCTCCATGTGATTGGTTGTGACAGAGTGAGGAGTCTCAGATCAGCTGCCACTGAAGTGGGCTGGGGCCTCAGAGACCAGGGTTGATGTGCTACAAACAGGGAGCTTTGGAGGGGCTCCTGCCTTCTGCTGGTGCCAGAGCAAGTAGCCAGTGCTTATATAATACTTGAGCTGGCCCTGCAGGCAAGAGCTACTCTCCCCAGGAAACAGTAGGGAACACTGGGTCAGCACAATTTCTCCCCTGGACACTATGATCTCATAGAATGGATAAAAGAAAGTGAGCAAAGCAGAGATAAAAGGATGTCTTCATACAATGCCATATGTAGATTAAGATTCAACCTAAAAATTAACTAAATTAAATTGGGCCAGCAAGTGGCGTGGAGGTTTGAGTCTTAGACCCAGTGGCTTGAAAACCACTCCAGGCCCATGTGCGTTTATGTCCAAAATCCTGAGAGGAGAATGGAGGAGAAGGAATTGCAACATGGTCATCTCCCTTGGGACCGGTGGGGAAGGAGTTCTCATTTTCCCTCTCTCTGTTTCTCTCTAGCAAGTATACAGGCCCTTAGGGCAAAAAACTTAATAATAATAATAATAGTAATAATAATAATAATAATAAAGGTTACTCAAGATGCAGACAAGTACTGTTTAAAAACACCAATTTTTTTTTTTTTTGGAGAGGTTTTTGCTATAGGGCGCGTGCGCTTGCCAGACAGACAGAGAGAGACAGAGAGACAGAAAGCAGGAAATCACCCCCAGGGGGGATGGTCATGCCACAATCCCTTCTCCCTTATTCTCCTCCTGGGATCTTGGGCACATACGCACACGAGCCCGGCGTGAGTTTAAGCCACCGGGTCCGGGACTCGAACTGCGGTCGACTACGTGGGAGTCCAGCGACATAGCCATTACGCTAACTGCTGGTCCCAAAACACCAATTTTCAGACAGCATCTGAGTGTCCTGCAATTCATTCCTGCAATTGATTCTGATCAAGACTACCTGCAATGAGCATCAGACTGCACTGGGTTAGAGTAAATTCTCAACAAGACAGTTCCCCTTACAAGTACCAGCCACCGCAAGCTTCAGTGTCCCGAGCTCCCTGCATTTCTGCCTGGTTGACTGCACAGCCGTGGCCGTCTACAACGTCCCCTGATTTTACAATTCACTGAAATGACTCACAGAACTCAGGAAAGCACCAGCTCACAAATGATATCAAAAGATGGATGAGAAGTTGAAAACTCACTACATGTACAAAAAATGAAAGGAAGTTACTACTAATGTGTGAAAATGGTCCTCACATTGACAAGAAAAACTCACACAATACAACATGTTAAGCAAGTAGGTCCAGCCTGTGTGGTGCAGACAGAACTGCAGAGCTGGACGCCACGTGACCAACCATCCATCCAGATGCCCTGACTGGTCTGAAAACATGCTGTGCATGTGTGTTGGTGCCCAAGATTCTGACAAGAGGTGGAGTCATTCAGTGTCAAAGAAAATAGTCCTGCCAACAACACTAAGGGTCTTGAAAAACAAATTCCTTAAGCCTTCAGGTGAGAACGCAGGTTGTTAAACATTTTAATTGCAGCCTGTGAGACGCTACACCATACCCAGTCTCCTCACTCATGGAAACTGTGTAGCAATAAGTGTGTACTGCTTTAAGTCCCTATGTTTGTGTTACTTTGTTGAGGAACAATAGAAATCTCATGAGGCAATACATTTTTACATGTGGTAAAATTGGACTGTAAACTTGGAAGCTATGGGTATGCGGCTGAGTGGAATATTGCAATAGAGCAAAGGACCATGTTGTAAAGCTTCGGTGTCCTCAAGTTTCCAGCTCCATCTTGGAGGGCTGACAAAGCCCAAGGGAGGCCAAGGCAGGGATGGAGAAGGTGATGGCTAACCCTTCCATGATGTTGCTGTGCACACTTAGGCTTGGGGACTCCACCCTACCTGTAACGTCAGAGCAACTAGAAAAGATAGAGAAGAAAAGGTGGGAGAAGACCCTGGCAGTGGATTCAGAAGGTGGAAATGCACATGAGCACTGGGTGAGGAGAAAGAGACAAATAAGTCTGGGACTAAGGACTTAGCTTTTGGAAAGCCACATACAGGAAGAGAGAAATCGGAATCAAAGGAGCAAAGACAAGTACCTAATACTGCTTATGTTTTTAAATAACTCTAGTGGCCTTTTAATGTGATCTCAAGCAATATCAGTGGTGAAAATGCAAGAATTCAGGCAAGAAAATAAGTCGATATCTGTTCAAGGTACATTTTTTTAAAAACATCACAAAAATGTCCTTCAACTTTGAAATTGTATGTGCCAAGATCCAGAAAATACATTTAAACATAGAAAATTAATGTGAGATCATGATATAGTTAAAAAAAATAAATTATGGGCTGGCAGGTAGTGTGGCGGATAAAGGCGCTGGATTCCCACATGATGATCACAGTTCGAGTTCTGGACCTTGCAGCTTGCTTTCTCACTTTCCCTTTCTCTCTCTCTCTCTCTCTCTCTCTCTCTCTCTCGTCTGTCTCTGGTCAAATTTAAAAAATAAATAATAAATAGAATTAAATAATTCTTTAATATAAATAAATAAATTTATAAAACTGGTTCTAACACACACATATACACACAAGCACATAAATTTAAGAATTTTCTCTTTCACTGTTTGAACACTTTTTCATACAACACCAGGCTGTGGTAAAGAGACACATCTGAGAGAGTGAGCCCTGTTGCGCCGCTGCCTGGGCAGCCCTGTGCAGGGCGCTCCTTACCCTGCTGAGGTAGTTTGCAGCATCATCAGCCTCCACAGGATTAATTGTGAAGATGAAACCAGTTCCAAACCCACTGCCACCGAAGCTGGCTGGGACCCCAAACTGTCGACTGGATGCTTCATAGATCAGGAGATTAGGGGGTTGCCCTGGTTTCTGTTGATACCAGTGAATACACTTGAAAAAAAAAAAATCACTGACACTCTGGCTGGCCCTGCAGGAGATGGTGGCCCTGTTCCCAGGAGCCACGGCCAAGGAGGTTGGAGACTGAGTCAGCACAATGTCCCCAGCAAGCCTGGAATAATAAACACACACAATGAATTTTAAGTGACGTGCTGACACCATCCCAGTGCAGGCCCATTGCGCTACGGATAGGTGTAACCGCAGTCACTGGTGGCACTCTGAGTAAACAGAAAGCAAAGGTAACTGGGTCATTTGAAACCTACGACAAAGACCTTAAATCTAGTGACTGAGAACCCAGAGACAGAAAGCAATGGCGGCCCCAGTGAGAGTGTCCAGCATTCCTCTGCTTCCCTCACCTGGAACCCAGAGCAGCAGCATCCACAGCAGAGGAGCCCCTGACCCCATCTCTGAGCTGAACCAGAGGCTGCTCCTCAGGGCCCCGACAAGCTGCCTTTAAGGAGGCTGAGCAGCCTGGAGTGTTGTCTGAACACTCAACATGCAAATCAGCTCAGAAGACCATGGGCTGGTGCTCAAAGGGCACCTGCTCTTGTTTCACCCAGAGGAAGTTGGGGTTGGGGAGACATTTCCCAGGGCAGCTCAAGCATATCCCAGGGGATTCTGTGACCTCATCATTGTTCCTTTACCTCCTCGACTGCCTGAGATGTCATGTGGGGAGTGTACGAGGCTGCCTTACCTTAAGCATGTAAGTTATATATTTCAGAAACACTTTTGATCTCTTCAAATTAAAATTCTGTATTATCACAAAGAATAGTTCATTTTGAGCTGTAATCATTGGCAGAAAGAGAAAGCAGTGGGTATTCATGAAAGAGTGAAACAGGGTGACTTTATTCAGATGGAGAAGGTGAGTTGGTCCACTTAGTAACTGGCTTCTAAACCGAATTGTCAGGAGATGGGAAGGATGTGGAGGTGTGAGCATAGACCCCTTTAAGCTGGGAGCCTAAACTAATCAATCGCCTTGTCCCAGCATAGATAAGACTGCATCTTCCCTTTAGCTCAGCCCTGAAACTAATTCAAGTCCCTCTGAAAGCCTTTACAGGAAAAGGTGTCACTCCAAGGAGTCCTACTCAGAGTCAGGAAAAACCAGACCCTAACTTCCTACTGACCCACATTTTTTAACACTGGAGGCTGGTACTGACCCCCACATTCTCCTCCAGTAAGATATAGTGACCCCGATATCAATACTTTAGATGTGGTTATGTAAGTGATACGAGGCTTATTTTAGGGTATAAAGGGAATAGAATGAGTTATGTGAAAGTATTTCTTAGAGGTTAAAGGTACCTATTTAATATATCCATAGGAGCCTTTTTTAAAATCATAACCAGAAAAGTTGACTTCTTCATTGGATATGAAAGAATAATTCATGGATTTATTGACTTATACTTCATGTATATACATGTGTGTGTATATATATATATAAAATATATATTACACACATATAATATATATATGTAATATCTATACAATCTTATGTCCTCTCAGCAAGCACAATTTTCAGCAGGATCTTTAAACAAAACCTTCAAGTATGCTAAACACCAGAAGAGCTAGCAGCTAATTCCACTGGAAGCAGCAGCCAGACTGGGCCCAGGATTCCTGTGAACCAGTGTGTAACTGAGTGGTTCCAATTCAGTTTGTGGACAGAGCCAGATGTCCTCCGCTGTCTACACTCTAACTCAGCATTGTACACACTGGTGATGCCGTACTGTCGTCATCCCCAATTTCCCACTGGATTATTATCCGGGCCATCTAAACGAGACTCTTTTGTGCCAATTGTCTTCTATTTTTATAACACCTAGATCCTAGACAGTGACACTACCCTCTTTTGGTAAAAATTGTGTAAGCTGCAAACACCCATCTTCAGGTGTTTGTCTGGGAGAGCCGTCTTTGCCCGATCCCCACAACCAGCATGAACTACACCATGAGGAGCTGAAAGGCACAAAGCACTGCTCTCCCAAATCACTGAACCATCTGGGAAGGGGTGCCCAAGTATTTGGAAGGTAGAAGGCTCATGGGGACACCCACTTCACTTGACGTTATGAGATGATCTACAACAACCCAACAACAGCAAGGAGACCATTTATTGGGAATCTACTGCCCTGTGTAGGTTATTTAACAACTGAGACTAAGACACATGTTATCACATGAAATGCTGTCTGTACCTCTAAGAGAGGTGTTACAAGAAGAGAGTTATAGAGTTATCTGACTCAGTGGCCTCAAATGCAATCAAATCGTTTCTGTCTCATTGCTCTGCTGTCCTCAGTCTATTTATTTAACAAATAGAAAAACACGAGAAAGACACTATGCTGTAGGGAAGAGATACAATTTTCAAGC